>JAGDQP010011709.1:9041-20032 GCA_022664845.1 Lepisma saccharinum
TATTCTTCATTCTTGAACTCAACGCAACCTAACCTCCAATTTGATAATACAGCCATGATATACTAGTTGGATTAGGTATAAATTTACAGAACGAATTTCTATGGAGCAGACTGGCTGACGGTTCGCGAAAGCAACGGAGTTTTGAACTTTGAATGTAATCGAAATAAAACATTGCGAATCAGTTAATTTTATGTTTAACAAAACGGACATACAATAGAGATATCGTGCAATTTAAACCACGTCAATTTCAGAAATAAACAAACAAAATGCTGAGTGGGAAAGGAACGTGCATATAGTAGCATCAACTATATTGAAGTGCAAGGTAAAAAATTCAACGCTTTCGAATCAATATTAACGTGCGACAATTTCGCTACCTAAACGTATGTGAACCAGACTTGGGTTTCAGAGAGAGAAGGAGAAATTTTAAGACAATAACCATACTTACCGGATTGTAAACCGACCCCCGATGCCTGCCAAATTAAGCGAACATTTCCACTTCACTCATATTTCCACTAGAAAAGCACACCACTGACATACTGTAGGTATACTAAATCACTTTCACACACACAGTAGAAAGGAGGCTTAGAACCACAGATGATTATATTTATTTTTATTTAAGAAACGAAAGAAAAGAACCACTGCACACCACATATAAAGACAAAATCACCTCACACACTGACACACCACAATATGCTTCTCGTCGTCCGCTTCCAGTTTCAACCAGTATGGAAGAGGAACGCCAAACAGCAAATATTAATTTAGCTTACACCTTGTTGAATTTGAAGCCTACCATAAATGTATATTTCATCAGGCGAGGCTGCTTTTTATTTATATAAACTTTAAAATACTGGGCAGCATAATAAATTTACTTCATATGCAATTCTCGAAGGCTGCCGTTATCAGCACAGCTTTCACAATTCGACAGCCATAACTGAACTGTCTATCTCGGCAACAGCCAATCAAAGACGAGGATCAAGTAGCCTAACCACCTAACTTTTTCAGCGAAATAAATCAACAATCAGATCTTTAAATTTATTTATGAAGATTTAAAACGAAAGAGAATTGTTGAAGAAAATAAGACAATATAATATACAAAGAATAATTAAGTAATAAAATGAGTAAACAATAAAGAATAAAATCCCGCCTATACAACAATGAAAGAGATAACCGGAATTGTTCGGCTTCTTTGATATCTGGACAAATAGAACACTTTGAAGTGAGCCGAAGTTGGCTAAAAAAATAATCACCGACAAAGTACACGAACAAAGAAGAAAAGGAAGACACAAAAAGAGGAGAGAGTAATGTATACTACGACCAACCGATCGGAGGTCGCTACAACTTCCCGTTCGTTTATAGCAACTAATAATTTGCAACGAACGTAGAAACCAAAGAATACAGTAAATTCCTTTCATTGGGTTGGATAATCTTTCGTCACCTTTAATCCATTGTCCCTTTAATGTTGCATAACTTTTTATAACTAAAGAACTTGAACTTTGCATGATTGTCACGTATATAGTTAATAATCTGAATTTCTGGATTGCAAATTTTTCCACGTGCTCTTTGGTTTCACAGAATGACTGATGACAAGGCGATTGTTGGGCGCGAATGCACGGCCTTCTGAATGTGAAGTCAAGACCCTACCAACTAAGTTATATATGCTTGAGAGCTCGACAATATTTATTCCACATAAAGTGCTGCAAATTATATCTGGAAGACTAAAGTCGAGCTTTGTAAAAAGTAAAAGTCTCTTTACATTTCGTAATATCTTTATTGAAATTCACGCGAATCGTTTTAGCCTAGTTAATAACCTTACGATTCTTTATTGTAAGTCTACAGGAATTAGATTAGGAAATGTTTAAGTTCAAGCAAGCCAGTAATGAAGTAAAGGCAACAGCTTTTCTCAAATGCTGCTTCTTTGCTTTTAGTAACCTGGGAAAAAGAAATATTGCCTGTGGCAACACTGAAACACCCGCACGTAGAACACGGAATAATACGTATTCTCTCATCGTCATTTTCGAATTCCTTTCAACTCAACGCCTCTTGGCAGATCTCTACTATTCGTGGCATGTTCTCGTGTTTCTGCCTGTTATTGCGCTCAAACTTTGCCTTGGAGGAGACAGCCTGTTATGAATCACCTTCTCTCGCACTGAGGACTTGATTGATTCCACCGTGGAAATTAAATGACAAGAGTAGTCAAGAGCTCGATGCTTGAACATGAGATGCATTAATTAAGATAAATACATTTTCTTCATTCGTATAGGCCGACCTCCTGTGTAATTTAATATATAATGTTAATTTGATAACTAAGGCAAACTTTACCATCACATTCTATGGAAAAAAATCAATCAAAAGCCAAGAACGACAAAATTGGCTTTGAAGACGTTTCAAGACCGTAACTCTTCAAAATAGGGAAGGGAAGTAAAAGGTTCCAACCATGAAGTAACAACTGCAGCATGGGAGCTTAAATGGTTGAAGACGCAGTGTGACAAAAGCACAAACTATCCAGAGTTCACCTCTGATTTTATTTGGTTTCAATTTTTAAACAGTTTAGATGTGAAGAAAATTACATGATGGGCATAAATCATAGTGTTGTTATTGCTCAACTTTTCTCATTTTATATTTCAAGATTTCCAATACAGTCAGTGGCAGATTATCTTACATTGAATAAGTGATATACTTACACTATACTTACACTAACAAAACGGTTGTTGAGGTAACTTAACTGCATTGTTAATGTAGGGGTGTAATGTGTATGTGTAATTGGCATTACCATAAAATTTGAAGTGACATTACCATTTACTTTAAAATTAAATTTGAAGACAGAACCCTTCTGGTAACAAAACTGTATGGCGTGGTAGCTTGGTTTTCACTTGGGGCTCTCAATTATATCGGAATTCAATGGTTAAAACGCATTCATATTCTATTATACACTGAAAAAATGAAACCAATGCATTTAGTGGACACAGTGGTCTATAGACCAGGGACAATAAATAGGGTCTATTGTCGTCAATAACCCTATTTATTAAACCGAAAGCAGATATATCTCAATTGTGACTTGAAATCTTGAATTTCTGACATTATCATTTATCATATCTATGCACTATATATTTATACACTATTGTTTATTTAATATGCAGAAACTTTGACATATGCCACATCAACACTTGCTACTTTTGATTACACATTTGCACAATGCATACATTTAAGACCAAGTGACGTATTAATTTTCACTATTCTTAAAAAGTACAGCAGATATTTAGGACGACTTTGCAGCAGGCTATTGGTGAGAGCTATCATTCTAAACGATTCACATGTGAACATTAATACTATTTTTCTACCTGTTAATATCTACTTTTATCATCTTTAATATCTCACTATTGTGCAAAGGACATGTGTTCAACATTAGTAATATTTTTGGTTCATTTTCATTTGTCAGCAGTCGTTTGGAGAACATAGGAAAACAAGAGGAAAACTTTTAGAACAGCACACTTTGACAATCGCCAATAATAAATTAGCAATAGTAGTCATGTGATCGCAGACAGTTGAAGACATGTAGGTCTACTGTACAACTTAAGTTGACTGACAATATTATAAACAAGCACGCAAGTTTCACCAGTTTATCCAATAAATCTAGAAGTGCACAATCTAGATAACTTGTAGACATACTTTATTGCCAGCAAACGATAAAAACGAATGGAAACCACCCTCGAAATTACAGCCAAGAATAACAAAATCATACCACTATAGTTAAATAATTTACAATGAAGAGAAACACTATTAATATACACTAGTTTACCGTGCATTATCGATTCGGACATATTTTGCTTTATCAAAAAGCTTTTTAATGAAGATGACACACAAATGTGTTATGTTTAGCTGACACTGATTCAAGAGAATTGGTCTGGCACCCCAATTTCATTTTACATGCAGAAGTGATTGTCCATCGTTCTAATCCAACAAATAAAGCATGTCTAGTATGTAAAATACAGTAAGAACGTACATTAACTATAATACAGTCTCATAATAACCAATTAACTATATCATTCTGTAATGGTTAACAGTATATTTTAATAGACTCTTAAATAATACAAGGATCCAAAATAGCCATTGAAAGAAAGAATAAAATTATCTTCACTTCCGTAGAACAAATCAGTCTTCTAAAATATGATTCATTCTATTTATTAGTGATAATGACTCCCAGCTGGCAAGTGATTAGCAAGTAGGCTTTCTGTCGGCGGGATCTAAGTCTCGTGGGAGTCAATTGAACGGAGTGGTTCCGAGCTAACTTTATCTAAACGTTTAGGTCATGTCTTTAGAAGCTCGTCAGCTTGTTTAGGAAGTTAATAACAATTTAGTAAGGCTTACAATGAAGATTTAGTGAATTGTATTTTCAAACCTTGTGCTTTCACACTTACTACTAATGATAATAATAATAATAATAATAATAATAGTTTCGTTGAATAATGAGTCACAACGTCCATATTCAAAGCAAGCCTTAACGGTCCTACTCGAAAATGTGACTTTACGATGTGTCAAGCAAATGCCAGTTGTGATGGGTGGCATTGTAATTTGAGTCAGAAGAGTTTTTTTTAATTTTCTCAAATTAAATACGTAGGTCACGTTAGGAAATTTTATCATTGCTGTCTTTCTCTAGAGAATTTCACCAACAAAAAACTCTTTGATAAGGTACTGCCTGAACGTGCTTCATTATTTAATTTTCAAATTGTTACGTTACTATTAAATTTCTTGTAGAGGATACACTTTCAGTGTAGCTTTCCCCTACTGAAAAATAAAAAAATAAATAAATAATATACGGTACGATGTAGTTTTTCTTTCTTTTTAACGTAACAGTAGTTTGATTAAAATACATTTTTAAACGTACAGTATATGATCTAGGTATTTTGTTGCCAAATATCAAAACATTTTTATTTTGAACTAAAAACAGTAAATAGAATTACCTCAAGTTTGATGTTAAGATAAGACAAAATGAATTTTATGGGCGGTAACAGCACTATGTCTTACGCCGTCCCGATCACGTTTGATGTTGTTTACTGTTTCTACAACTAAGTAAGATAAAAGTATTTAAATAGCTTTGTTCAGCTTAATTTTAGTTTTATTGAACAAGAAATCTTATGACTACTTTTTTTTTAATGTTTTAAAACTATTTTAAGTCTAAGTACGTATGTGTATTATTAACAAATTTCTAGACTATCGATTAAACATTTGAGGGGGTCATATCAAAACGGACTATGCGACAACAAACTTTTATAAACAAGTAAAAAGCACGTCTAATGAAATGTTCCAAGTCCTACTTACTACATAACGTATATTGTACATTTATTACAGGTGAAATATTGAACTTTGAGCATATCGATAGTCAACCACAGAACTAGTATTTTACATTTAATCGCAGTCAGCTAAAATGGCTCTTGATCTTTATTGTGACGCCCGTTAATTATAGATCCATCTTAAGTTACTGTAAATTTAGTATACGTTACTTGCAAATATTTAGTCACATTTGATCTCTCAAGGCATATTAATGTCACTAAAGCATACAAGGTATAATCAAGAGTTCTCTAGTGTGTGTATTGGGTTCAAATATTCGAACATCATCCGTACTATTTCACAGAGAATTAAAACACTGGTTGTTGCTCAATGACAATAGAACGGAAGAACATTAATACAATTAGTGGTAACGCCAAAAGCTTTAAAAGGCGAGAAACTTTCTCTGCTTGCAAACAACGAAAAAAGTAGAGAAACATTGTGTTCTTCTTTCGTTTCCACTTGCTCCTTTTACAGCGAATCCCGAGCAGATTAAACTGGATGGCAGACACTACATACACGCGAACTACAACTGGAGCATTGATCCCTTTCACGTCGGGCCATAAACTTGGACCCCAGCTTCAAAGGATTCTGGAGACCAGACTAAGTACAAGAGAGCTGGAAAGCCCTGCCCTTGAGAATCTAATCCCTCAATTTAAGACTACAGAGTGGGGAGGAATCGAAAATTGGCAAACGGATTTTACCAGCACAAGGACATGTGATTTAAGAGCCAACCTTCTGTTGTTCCACGAAGAAAAGAATAAAGTGTAGAAAACGGGTTTTGCAACTTTAGTAAGATAATTCGAAAACCCTTAAACTATTATTTGTATAAAGTACACATTATTCTATGTAGGACAGTTCATTAAATTGAATATGTGCTTCATAATATCTTTTCACGAGAATATAGAAAAACTAACTGAAAATTTATTAGTGAACTGAAAACGGATATTATAAGATTTAATTAATGGAAACAAAGTCGCAATTTTGTTGTAAAAGCTTAGTTTCAAAAAAGGCGAAACTTTTCTCTTAAAAAATTGTGTTCTATAGTTTATGTAGTAGTAGCTTATACCAGGTGTGTAAATATGAAACCGGAATTTGTGCATAGACGGCGTTAGCTGTCACTGTGGTTACCTAAAACTGCGTCCTTGGCGCCACTTGCTTGTTTTGACTGCTGATAACGATTTGCAACTCACAACCAGACAAGTTTCATGTCATAGTGTAGTGTTTAATAGCGTTGAACATGGCGGAATTTGTACCTACAAACTAGATGTGCGGACAGCATTGATTTTTTGTTACCATTTGAAGAAAACTGCTGCAGAATCACATCGCATGCTTGTCGAAGCTTACGGTGATCATGCTCTTGGTACGTCACAGTGCTATGCGTAGTTTACAAAATATAAAAGTGGCAATTTTGACGCGAGAAACGAAGAACGTAGAAGACCACCGAAAAAGTTTGCAGACAGCGAATTGCAAGCTTTGTTGGATGAGGATGACGCTCAAACGCAATAACAACTCGCGGATCAATAAAATGTGACACGAGAAGCAGTTTCCATACGTTTAAAAGCCTTGGGCAAGATTCAGAAGGTGGGAAAATGAGTCCCACATGCATTGACTCAACAACAGCAGGAAAACCGAAAAACCACTTGCCAAATTCTGCTCGCCAGGTACAAAAGGAAATCAACAAATCATTTCTCCATCGAATTGTGACTGGTGACGAAAAGTGGATCTATTTCGAGAATCTGAAGTGTAAAAGATCTTGGGTAACTCCAGGAGAACCGTCGACATCGACTGCAAGACCAAATCGCTATGGTCGGAAGACAATGCTTTGTGTTTGGTGGGATCAGAAGGAAGTGATCTATTATGAACTGCTGAAACCTGGCGAAACCGTTAATACCCAATGTTACCGACAACAAATGATCGATTTACATCATGCTTTGCGTGAAAAACGACCAGAATATGACCAACGACAACATAAAATGATTGTGCTTCACGATAATGCACCCTCTCACACAGCAAAACCGGCCAAGGAAACGATTGCGACGTTTGGCTGGGAAATCCTTCCGCATGCGACTTACTCACCAGACTTGGCGCCTTCCGATTTTCACTTATTTGCTTCCATGAGACATGCACTTGCTGACCAGCGCTTCACATCTTACGAAAATGGCTTGATGACTGGTTTTCAGAACAAGAAGCATTTTTTTTTTTTTTTTTTTTTTTGGTCTGGCATCCACACATTGCCGGAACGATGGCAGAAAGGTATCGCTAGCGATGGCCAATACTTCGAATAAAGTAGTTCTTAGCATTGTCATCCAATCTCAGTGTCTTTTCTGTACGTAAATTCCGGTTTGATATTTACGCTCCTGGTATATCCGCCCGTTGGTTCGGGGTTCAGATGTTTTTCGCCCCGGCACAGTCATACCAAATTTGCCCGTTTGGAGGTAGTCAACTCGCCAAACTACACTGTGGTGTGGGTTGCTCAGCCTATAAGGATATATATATATGACAATCATGATATATTAACCGATTGCACCATTTTTACATGTCTCCCGTTCGCACTTCTAGACATGTCTAATCCCCACAGTGTTCTTTACAGATTGTAGGTGATATGTGTACTAAATTTGGTTGAAATTGTTCCAGGCGTTCCAGAGTTATGCTGGAATATACATAGATACATACACACACGCACACACACACATTATATATATATATATATATATATATACATATATTTCTATGTTTTAAATTATATTTATAGTGTACAAACCCAGCCCAGTAGTTAGGCATTAAACCGGGAGATTGCCTTGTCAAAGAACCCAGCGCTACTTTCCTTACCTTTGTTAGAAGAGAATGCTCGTTCAGAGGTGTCCAACCTCCAAGATAGGGTCCCTTAACTTGCCTCCACCCCCCACCACTACACCAAATTTGGGAAATAAATAGCCTATCGTTTTGCATCCAAGTACCGCGTTTTGCACCTTAACGGTTACAAAGTTATAAGCACATATATTTTGGGAGGCCTAGTTAATGGTAGTCCCCATCAGTCAAATTTTTAGAAAAAAAAAAGATAGCTTATCGTTTTGCACCCGTTTTGCACCCAAATTTCGCGTTTTGCACCGCAATAGTTAAAAAGTTATAAACTCTTTTATTTGAGGGGGGGGAAAGGTAATGGTAGCTCACTAGAAAAAAAATAAAAAGTCAGGCAGTGACACATAGTGCAACAAATTGCAAACGTTCTGCATCGTTTTGCACCCAAGTTTCGCGTTTTGCACCGCAACGGTTAAAAAGTTATAAGCTCTTCATTTTTTAGGGCTCAAGTTAGTCGTAGCGCCCCCCTGAGCCATTTTTTTGTAAACAGATTGTGTGCTAGTTTGTGGTTGTTTTACACACTTTTGCACCTAGGTGTCGCGTTTTGCACCGCAAAGTTGAGAAAGTTATAAGCTCTTAAATTTGTGGGGTACCAAGTTAATGGAAGCCCCGAGAGCAAAATTTCAAAAATCAGAGATTGACATATAGTGCAACAGATTGTAATCGTTTCGCACCGTTTCGCACAAAAGTTTCACGTTTTGCACCGCAATGGTTAAAAAGTTATACACATGTAAGCTCTTCTATTTTGGGGGACGAGGTTAATGGTAGAGACCCTGAGTCAATTTTTTCGAAAACATATAGTGTATCGATCTGCACTCATTTTGCACTGTTTTACATCCAAGTTTCGCGTTTATCAGCGCCGCGATTTTTGAAGTTAATAGCTCGTATATTTTGGGACAGCCAAGTTATTGGTAGACCCCCTACAGCAAAATTTCAAATTTAGACAATGACACATATTGCAGTAAGGGTAAACGCGCATTGTTAATAAAAAAAATGAGAAAGGGGAAAAAATCGCCCGAATAAAACAATCACTAACATTGTTAGGTTCCCGCATTGGGAGACTTAAGTTGCTCTGCATCGAAATGGATTTCAAATAAACGGCTGCAAGATATTTCTGGTTTTGTGAAGAGCTTTATAAACATCATAGCTCGGGCCATTTTAGTAACTAATGACTTCTGTCCTTGATTCCACTAGATTTCTCTAAAATCCACAAACATCCATCCAGGCTCCAGCGGAGATTCGAGTCCAAAACCTTGGAGACTCTGACCTTAAGCCTGAGACAGCACGACTATCGCAGTCGGTTGCTCTTCTTGTAAGATGAAGTAGAAAACACGAAAAGAAAACCCATAGGATTCATTCGACTGCAAACTAGAGACTTTAAATGAGCAATTTTGTAAACCCGTTGCATCTTTGAATTTTAAAAATAATTTATTGCCTTTTAGCATCTTTATCTCTGGCCAGGATAAGCTAGGCAGAAGGAGGAAGATGTTGTCCAGGATCTTACTTACGGTACGATTCCCCAGCATTCGCCTGTTGAAAGCAAGGAAACCCTGGAAAACTTCTCAGGATGGTCGGCCGTGGAGTTCTAAACCGCGTGCCTCCCCTTTACCAATCTGAATTTCGCGCCGTTACCATCTGGGACACGGGGATTGAGTCTTTGCACCTTTCAGAGAAATTAAAAAGAGGTTCTATTGTATATGGATAAACATGGTTAGAAAGATTTTATAACTTGCTATCCGCTCTTGGTCATAGCATAACGCACCAAAACACTATACTTCATGACTGGTTGTATTGGCTGTAAAATTAATACACTAGGACACAATAGTATAATCCACCCGAAATAGACCATGTTTCAATTATTTTATCACGGCGATTTTAAAATTACCAATGCGCGCCATGTCATATAGAAGTATGTATTTCTTGTTCGCAATTAAAAATTCGAAAAGAAAAATGCTAGTGTGCGATAGGTCTAAGCTACGTCACCAATTACTTACTTGGATGTCTTCAACAATAACCACGTCAATCAATCTCATTCGTAAGACCGCGTTGTGAATTTAATAAACTTCGAAGTTACCCAATTAAAATACTTTACTGTTAATCGGTCAGCAAGCTAAAATGGGTGTAATCTAAAAACTATTTGTTTTCACTGAACAATAAAATGAGGCGGGTCACCAATTAACTTGCCCCTCAACGAAAAAAGAACCTTCTTCTAACAATTTAAATCCTGTGGTGCAAAACTACTGCCATGCAATTCCACAACACTATCTATTTCTCCTTTTGAAAAAATTGATTAAGGGTCTGTCATTTCTACCCCAGAAAACATATGTGTTTATAACTTTTTCCCCGTTGCGGTGGAAAACGTGAAAGTTGGGTGCAAAACGGTGCAAAACAAATGCAATACGTTGCACTATATGTCAATCCATATTTTTTTTTAATTTTGCTTTAGAGGGCTACCATTAACTTGCCCACCACCACCACAAATTTAAGAGCTTTGTGATGCAAAACGACCACAGACCGGTACACTATCTGTTTTCGAACAAAAAAATTACTCAGAGGGACCACTAACTTGGGCCACCAAAATAGAAGATCTTATAACTTTTTAACCCTTGCGGTGCAAAACACGAAACTTGGGTGCAAAACGAGAACAGATCGGAATACTATCTGTTTTCGAAAAAAAAAATGACAGATGGAGGATACCACTAACTTGGGCCACCAAATATAGAAGAACTTATAACTTTGTAACCGTAGCGGTGCTAAACGCGAAACTTGGGTGCAAAACGGTGCAAAACGATAAGCTAAGCTATAAA
>JAGDQP010011709.1:28226-39350 GCA_022664845.1 Lepisma saccharinum
ATATATATATATATATATATATATATACAGGGTGTCCCAGTCATATACGCAAAAACTTCGGGAGATGATTTGTCACATCGTTTCGGGGGCCGAGTTTGCTTCGTTTTGGAGATAGAGTTCGTTTCCAATTTGGAGCCCAACGTCAATGCCTTATAATGAAAATAATAATAATAATATTAATAATTTGTTCGATACAATTAAAATTTCGCTTGCTAAAATTTGTTCCTAACAACGCATTCCATATGTGTTCTGCAACTCTGGTATAATATTATTATTTTTTTTAAATAGCACTACGTCGTTTTATTGGGATCTGACATCCTCTAGTGATAATTAACAACACGTGTAAAACACACACCACAGTGTTGAAAATTATAGATTAAATATCTTAGAAAAGTACGTAGTTTGTATAAAATCGCGAAATATTTCTGTATTATATATAAGTTGTGGGACATGATGACCAGTGCAAAATTATGCAGGTTTTAATGTAAGCTACATTGCATTATTCTCATAACTCTCTAAGTTTCTTTTCTGACGTACCAACATATGACCCTGTAAATGTACATGTGTGATTGATGTGTGAATATGTGTGTGTTATGCATGATACAAACACGGCTAAACCGGATGCTCAATCAAATTAGAGTCAGTACTGTTTTTTTTCTTACCAGGGCTTTTCCACCCTTTACCAGGGTTTACCAGGTAAAGTGAAAATTAAGAATAGTTAGAACCGATGCAGAGATTTTTACAGAATATACACTAATGCATATTCTGGCTTTTACACTCTTTCCAGAAAACTCTTGTTGTACTTTCCTATCTTCCTGTCTCACCTTCTTTTTTCTCTTATACATATCCCAATCCGCGGTAAATGTCTTCGTAAGATAGAAACAGTACCATTCCCCGGCCTAAATCTTAGATGCCTAAAGGCCATAAATAAAATTAATTCAGTCATTTCGTAGCATCCACACCCACGACAGTTCCTTTAGTTGTAAGCATGTTAATAGAAGTTGGATCGCTGTCCTCAGGGCAGGACTATCCGAGGGCACCTGACAGTCAAAACTTTCTTTCTCTTATGGTCTCTTCATACTGAACCTGAAGTTGAGAACGATGTTTGTTCTCGAAACGTCGGATTATCTAGACTTAACCTGGTTGATAACTCGAAAAGAACTGTAGCATGTAAAACCCCAGGAAAGCTTCAATTCATACCGTTTAGAAGATTTGAAGAGATACATGGATACCTAGTACTGTGAAATTGTAGCAGAAAAGTTATTTCCTGATATGACTTTTTTGAATTTTGATTTTATTTACGACCTTTAGACATCTCAGGCTCAGGCCTGGATAGAGTGTGGGAGAGGATGTTAGAAGGTAGTCGCTTGTAGCAGATACCATCTCAGAATTTTCTTGATGTGGCTGAGACGTAAAATGAAGCTAAAAGAAAGTATGCACGAAATTAATTTAACTACAAGCTACAAATCTATGTAAAGGAAAACTCGATAAAATATATGTTTTTGTTTCTCTCTTAATAGTAAATAATAGTAAATGAAGCGACAAAACAATGAAAGATCTTCCTTAACTTCCACACATCAGATCTATATTTCTTTTGTCCTCTGAATAACCGATCGATAGCTACGCACTACAACTGGGAACTTCTTCCACGCATCGAGGGTTGACAAAAGCCACTGCGACAGCCATCGGGATAGCCACCAAAGGGATGTACGGGAAAAGTAAGCGCCAGATAACTCTGGAACAAAAGCGCTTCCCGAACTGGAAAGAGAAGTTTCTTCTTTAAAAGAAATTGTGTCGGATCAAGGGGAAGTCTCTAGAGTTATCGTTTATATAACTTTGATGAACTGGAAAGATAATTAAAGCAGAGGTAACAAGATAAAGTATTTTCCAATATGGCTAGAAAACATGTTTTATGGTCTGTTAACAAGAAAATGTTACCCCAATATAACTCTATTGGAAAACTAAATCTAAAAATAATTATTTTGCTTTCTTGTTGATGAAGTGCCTAAAGAAAATGATGAATGTTCTGTGTGCATGCATGTTTGTGTTCCGAAGTTTCCTGAAGAGGGTGAGAGAATATTTACTTTCAACAGTATACGAACCGAGACGTCGTAGCTCTTCTGATAGAGCTATGGTTTAGCAACCAGAAGGTTCTGGTATTGTTCCTAACGACACCCTATCCTGACTGAGTATCTTCCAGGGATTTCCTCAATCATACCAGCCTAATGCTGGGATAATACCTAGAAACAAGACCCTAGCCAATACAACTACTATCGAACATCCTCTCCTCACTATATCCCGGTCTGAATCTGAGATGCCTAAGGGCCATAAATAAATAGTGAAATATTAATGAATAGCAGAAGAGAAGACTTTAAAACCACGAAGTACAGTTTTAAGTGAATTCCATGCTACTTATGCCCTAGTGACGACCAAATCCGGAACTCACTAATTTCAAGACAAAGTATGTTACTTACCCGCCAAGGAAACTCGAGTACAATGGAAAAAAGTTGTCAATATCCAAATTGAATGCCAGAAATTGCTAAATGATTTCTTCTCAGATTACAAATGGTGTTGGGCCAACGTTGTAAAAATGTTTATTTTCACATTTGAAGACTACATGGAAAAAGGGGATATGTAAATGTAAGTTGTTTTTTTTTTAATGTATTTTGAAATCTAACTCTGCAATTTACTCCCATGTACTTCATATTCTCAAAACCGCTATAATTTGGGGATTATTTGCGCTTTTGGATTGAAACTTTCTGAGGTGTTAACTGTCATTATGTATTACCTGCTACAAGTTACTCTTCATTTGCTCTTCTATCTGACATATATATACACAAAAAAACAGTGATATTTCTCTTGTAAACCCTTAAGTTTAAATCCTATGGGTAGAAAATCGCTCATACAAAATATTCCACGGAATTATGAAGTACTTCCATTACTATTGGTTCGTAGGTAAAGAACAAACTATTATACAAGACGCTATGATGAATTCTGATGAATTGTATGACATATTGTCTATTACTATTTCCTCTTAATCTTATTCTAAGTAGATATGAATTTTGTGACGTGTTTTAATTTAAACTTATTTGCCAGAGCGGTTTACAGAGAACTTGTTAATCTTATTAACAGTGCGCCCTAATTTGTATACTGAAGTTGTCCATAACATATATTAACATCCATAACATATCCATCCATTAGTGTTAGTAACTAAAGCCATACAAAAAAGCAGTTAAATTCAATTGGCAACTACCAGTTTAATCCAAAAGTACGACATTTTAGTTCTAATGCAATTCTTTACGCCTATAGCCCGTATTTTACTTATGTCTTAATATTTCTAAATAACGTGAATATTTGTTCGAGAATGTTCTTTATGTGTGCAGCCCAGTATGTACATAACGCAAGAAGTAATACGTAAATTACAAACGGACTGCACAGTGAAAACAAGTGTAAGAGTCTAAGTTAAAACTGAAAGTTTCATCAATTTTGAATTAAACCGAAATTGTACAAACAAGGTTTGTTTCCTCTTTTCTCTGTGTGGATCAAGCGCACCAGTACTGTATAGTTTAATGGTTATCAGAGAAGAGAGAAGGAAACAAAGCAGGAAGAAATAAGGGCTATAAATAAATAAAGGAATTAATGAATGAACATAGGAATGAATCAAGGAAAAATTTGTTCAGTACATACCAGGAGCAAACTCTAATGTATATATTGCATTATATATCAATTTAGTATCTGAATACACACACAAAGGTAGAAGTTAACCACATTTATCCATTTCAAGTTTAATCCAAAGGAGACATTCAGTTCTTACTCATTGTTTTACGCTGTTGTAGCTGTGTTGTCTGTTTTCTTCTATTTTATCTCTTATTCTTGCAAATAACGAGAACAGGTTTTGCTATTATATATACAAGCAGTGCATTCATAACTGAAGGGTTAAGAATTAAAACCTAAATGAAATAACGGTCTACACAGTTCAAAGTAAATTTAAAGGCCACGTTAGAACTGAAACCACTTTCTATTAAACAACAATTTGGACCAAATAGTTTCAATGTTTTCTCTTGAGTGAAACTTTTTATATTTATGAAGGACTTTAGTATCTTCAAGTATAGTTCAATGTAATTGACATTAACATGTGAGATTGGAATTCCAATTCCTTTTATTTATATTTTTATGAACTTGAACAGAATTGATGAAATCGGTAATCATTCCCAAAATGATTAAAATTCAGATATCATTGCAATTTGAAATATAAAGTTCCTTTCATTGTTCCAATAAAAAAATAAGAAATGTCAATGCAAAATCAATTTTACGTATATGTGCAGAAATATAATTACTAAACTCCTAGGAAGTATGATTAACAAACTCTTTCAAGCGACTTACAGAAGCCAAAAAAGAAGCAGTAATCTACATGAAAGAAGAAATATTTTTCGTAAAGAATGGATATTATTATTAGTGCAGGAAAGACTAAACAGGTGCAGATATTTAATATTCCTTTAAACTGTTGTAACCGGCAATAGTAAAGAACTAAAACACCAAGAGAGCGTCTCCAATTCACATAGCGGTATTAGAATTCATTAAACCTTTCCGGCAGTGCCTTCGAGAGCTCTTTTTCGTCCGATGGTACTTTCTTCAACAAGATGTATTGATCACTTCCAAGACTCTATTTGCACCATTACGCTCCACGAGGCTCACCAAAATTACAATCACTCTCTACCTCTCCCCATTGGCGCAGAGAAGTCTTCCTTTTCCTTAAGAGAAAGTAAATTGCAGAGAAAGTTTCTCTTCGGAGTGAATCTTTGAGCACTAACGAAACACGATCTCTAAGATTTATACATTTACCTGCTAGTTAAGATTCTTCAAAATGATGGAAGTATAATACATTACACGGGTAAATTACAAGGAAAATATAAATCTCTGCTTTATGATTTTGGCTGACGTACTAAACAATTAACTGAAAAGGATGAACTCTGATTGGACAGAGAAAGAAGCTTATTACCAAACAAAACCAAACATGACAGGGTAAGGTTCTTTCCTACTATGTTGTAGTTTACTTGCATAAGCTATAAAAGGTTTTCCCTCTTTTTGTATTGACATCACCCCAAGGATGACACTACAAAATGATTTCAGCCTTATTTTGGGTGGTGGTTCGACTTCTTTGAATCTTGCTGTACTATTTATGAAACAAATTTTGTATCTATTAAATAAAAATTAACATGTTACGGCCTGATGTCAGAAACACAATTTATTACTTAACTCGCGTATTAAATACACATTTTATGCTTACCCGGAAGGTACCCGAACCTGAACTCTTACTGCTGGGTGAGAGACTGTTCCTTATAAAACGTTTCAACAGTCAGTGCAACGTGTAAATTTGAGCTGCTGAGGTCTTCCCTGCTGGCGTCTAGTCTAAAAATTCTGTGAAAGATATATTCGAAATGCTTTGTTCTGGAATCACAGTTCTTGAGGCAGAGGCCTCCTAGTTGAATGAAAGTGAGCGTTTACTGTCCGCGCAAAATTTCACGGTTTGAGTCCTAGTCATATTAACATTTTCTTATATTTCGTAGATACGTTTACTTAGTACATGTGCAACTGCTATATGGTGAATGTCAGTTACTTTTGATATGTGAAATGAATGTTAGTGTTCTGTTGTTATTTAATTCGTATTTTTTTCTTTGTGATTCACTTATTTAAAATCTACTGATTTACACAGTAGAGTTGTATTCATATAAAGAACAAAAACGTAGTGAAAAGAATAAATGAAAGGTTGCATGTGGAATTAATAATAATGAAAATAATAAGTAAATGTGGTATATTATAGTGTATACACAGTAAAAAATAGCTGTGTTAATTCAACACAATGCGGTGTCCCAGCGTGACTACCACTTTTGTGTGTTAAATCAACACAACACACGGTGTTGATTTCGGTACTGGGAGAAAAAAAAGTTACGGCCGCAGCTAGATTTGAACATGGGTTGCTCAGTTAGAAGTCGAGCGTCTTAATGACTTCGCTAAATCATCGGGTGGAAAATGCACTAGATGGAAACAATCTAGAGGATAAAAAAAATGTTGCTGACCCCAAACACACACAAAGTTACTCTAACGACTTATGTCATGAGTTAAACACTTTTCCATGGGTCAATTAGGTATCACAATCCCCATTTATTGAGAATATGTTCCATTTCTATGAAAGCAAGAGAAGCATATGACATGTTGTTACGATAAGCAGTAATGCCGCTCAAGTGTTTGGCTGTCGCCATCTTGCTTGTTTTTATAGAAATAGAATGTTCTCAATGAATGGGAATTCTGGTCCTCAATTGAGAAATAAGAAGTGATTAAACCATGGGATAAGTCGTGCAAGTATCTTAGTTTGTTTTGGGGATTCAGGAATATATGTTTGGTCCCCTACACTGTTTAAATCTATAGTGTAGTCGTTTAATTCAAATGTTGTTCACTAAATGTCGTTTGCATCTAGCACCTTCACTGTATGACGATTTAGCCAAGTCGGTAAGATGCTCGACTTCTAACTGAGCAACCCATGTTCAAATCTCACTGCAGCCTTAACTTATTTTTTTACAGTACTGAAATCAACACCGTGTGTTGTGTTGATTTAACACACAAAAGTGGTAGTCACGCTGGGACACCGCATTGTGTTGAATTAACACAACTATTTTTTGCAGTGTACAGTACTACAAAGAAAAGTATGGAATTGTTGAGGTGACCAGGAGCCGAACCGCTATCTTTTCGCAATGCAAGCGAACTCTCTTCCCTTTTTCCACGAGGGCTCTGCAAGAATAACCTTGATTCCAGCACAAAGTTCTTTTGAAATATATTTCTCAAAGGGTTTAGACTTCAGGTCCTGCTAGCGGGGAAACTATCAAGTCCTCAAGAGGTAAAATTGTACACGTTGCACATGTCTTTCGAAACCTTTTAAAAGGAGTCAGTTTTCATTTCTCCTCATGCCAATCCTCTAAATCCAAATATAAACTATTTTTAAACACTATCCCATAGATCAAGGGTCGGCAAACTTTTCGGATACGCGGGCCAAATCAGCTTAACCGTTAAAGGAGTAGGTTGCATTGCTAGAGAAATCGAGATATGATGAAAATACGGGTTTTAGATCAACCTCTAACTTTCATACTGGAAGTACTAGCATACATATGTGTAAAATATGTATGTGTTACATATCTTGTACAAATACTTTGTATGTTAAGAGTTTACGTAGCTTCGGTAAGTTATTACATGTAATAAATAACTGTTAGTATATTAGTAACTGCTGTTGTTCTGAAAAAAATTATGCTCAAAATGTATCATAATTACTTTTTCTATATTTTTTAATTCTTCACACCAAAGACCAAATGTATAGTAAATATCACTTAATTAGAACTAGCAAAATTACGATTGCTATTTGAAGGCAAAGTTATTTATGTCTACATATTTCTTCAATTTTAATTAATGTAACTCGTGAGGTTGGATATCTGTAGCCAATTTATGAATAATTAGCTTCAATTTGGGAGTAGAAATTCGAAAGATAGAATATATTTTATCATCCGTAAGATGAAAAACATACTTACAAGTAAAGTACCCGAAGCGAGGACTCGAGTTGCTCATCAAGTGATACCTTACATTGAAGCTAGTGACGAGTATAGCACACCTGTGAAATCCTAGCTGCAGAGCTCCAGTAATAACAAGGTTATGGCGGGTCAAAGTTCAAATAGAAAGCGAATTTAGCTGCTTGTGATGTCCATGTTTTGCTGATTATCAAGATGGTAATACGTTGTTCGTTGCTCCCAATTAATGTAATGTGTAGAATGATATCCCTCTCTCTGCCTGATATCCCGCTTTCTTTTAATCGTGTATGAATTTCCTTGTGCATGTTTGCTCCTGTTATTGATGTCAATAAAAGGTCTTTTTTCTTTTCGTTCCAGAAAATGGAAGCAGGTGCTATCGTTCATGCTCTGTATGAGAAATATGGATTTGTTAATAGGAGAATGAATATGTATGAAGATTCATTGTACAAACAAATAGTGGAGATACTTGAGGACAAGATGGAAATCATAGAAAAAGTTAGAACTCTTGTATTTGCTGGTGACAGTGATGAAAGCGATGATGGAGACTACGGTGATGACGTCTTTGATCAGGAAATGGCAAGTACATCGCAAGGTTCTCAAACACATCAAGAATATAGCTTCTTCAGGTGAAGAATATCAGCCTTCGCCAAAAAAACAAAAACACATCTTGGACGATGATTATAAAGAAGCAGCTTACATGTTTTGGACAAACAATGAGAACCCGGAAAAGAAATGAAGGAAATTTTCATCTGTCAAGTCACAGTATAGATTAATTCAATCGAAAAACATCCTCTTTGAATATGAGGAAAAAAAAAGGCAAAAACCCAGTTATAAGAAACTTAATGCAGCAGTTCACGATAAATTCAAAGAAATGGTCGAGAGATATGCAATTATACACGACAGGACTCTTCGCTTTTGGGCTTTCCAGATAAGTAAAGAGCTAGATCCGGATAATACTCTACAATTCAAGGCATCTCGTCACTGGTTGTCTAATTTTAAAAAGAGAAACAATATCGTCAGTTGTTCTATCACGCATAGGATTAGCAAAACGTGCAAATCAAAAGAGGCTGAATTACATCACTTATCTACGACATTTATTACGTACATGAAATAGCTTATGTTACTAGAAGACCTGAATCCTCGTCAAGTATTAAATGCTGATCAAAGTCGATTTGACAAGGAACTCCATGCATACAGGACCCATAGGACTAAAGGTACGGTGGTTGTAAGAGGTGCATTTGGATCCGTCAGTGCTACTACTCATTCATATATGATCATGCCGGTTATTTCCATGGATGGTGAAATATTGAATCCAATGTAATTTCTTGTATCCTAATCCAGTGGTCAATTTCCAGGAAATAAGCAAAAAGATCCCGATAACATAGTGTCCCATCCAGGAAAGACTGCAAACATGAACAAAAGTGATTTAAAAGAGTTTTATTCTGTATTCTGGAATAGCCTGCCTGCCGATCGTGATAAAGTCTTGCTTTTGCTGCATTCATGGAGTGCAAATAATGATGATAACGTATCAAATGAGTTATGCCCTAATCATATAACACTGTTCAAACGTTTAATTCCTGGTGGTTGCACTGGTTTCATCCAACCTCTTGATGTTTACTTCTTCCGTCCATATAAATTATTTATCAGGTTCATTACTGACACAGTTATCGCTTCCTCGGGAATTAATCTCTGGCATCGGGATAACATTTTACGAATGCAGTCCTTCACTCTCTTCCAATTCAGCGCCTCACGATTTCGCAACATGATCAGGTTTGCGTTTTACAAAAGCGGCTACTTGGATGAGGAGCCCGAGCCCTGGATTTCTCCATTGGATTATTGTTTTGATTCTAATATACGTGACGAGTGTTACAAGACCTCGTGTGAGAACATCTCTTTTGTCAAGTGTGCTCATTGTGAGCAAAGTATCTGCTTATCACACGCCTTCATTGACGACTTACATATTGATTGTATCAATGTGTAGTACTTTGTACGTGCCTCTTTTCTTCACATGAATCGCATTTCAATTCAAAACCATGTCCTTCTGACTTTTGTTCTGCCTTTCGTTGTGACTTGTTTCAATACAATTCGCTTTCGCTTTGAACTTTGACCCGCCATAACCTTTTTATTTCTGGAGCTCTGCAGCTAGAATTTCACAGGTGTACTATACTCGTCACTAGCTTCAATTTAAGGTATCACTTGATGAGCAACTCGAGTCCTCACTTCGGGTACTTTACTTGTTAGGTCTTTAATAACTCATGAGTGAAAACGTTTTCTCACAGTTATATGTGTTATGAAATAATACAACCCATTTCAAAATAAAGGGTTTTATACAGGTGAATGTTTCCGAGAGGCTACTGTAAAACTCAATTAAATTTCTGTTTTTAGAACTGCCCTTAATAACGTCATTACTTTGCGATTCGAAGAAATCAATTTCCATAGAACTCAGAACCCAATCCATGTCAACAATAAAAGTATTCTAAAATAGTCGAATTCCGTTTCCATATTTATCAAAATCAGAAAATCTGGACGAAAACTCGTTCTGAATTCTTTCAAAGACCTGTGCAAAGCTGATTTCAAATTCTTTCCATGGTAGTTGTAGTTATTTCATCCTAGATAGCTTGTTTCAAAAAAACAAAGTGAACAAAATTACCTTCAAGATGGTAACAATGCTATAACTTTAGTTTCACTTCAAAAGCATAAGACTTGAGAAATATCTTTCAAGAAATTTTCAAACTGAAATAATTGAGTGCATGACGCCTAATTTAGTTTACTGTGAACACAACAATTTCCGGTGACGGGTTCAATTCCGTCCGGGGTCTATCGAGCCCACTTTAACAAAACCTTGTGGGTCCCGTCCTTAGAAGATCAGCAGCTCGTTTAGGACGTTAATAAAAATTCACTCACAATAATTTTAATTACTTTCTGAAGTACTAAAATTTCGCTTTATAACACCTGTTGATGAACAATGCAGTGAAAATTCATAGAAGACCCTGCAGCATTCTTCGACACTTGCTCACATTTTCCTCCAATAACAGTTGCCTATGAACCACTCATATTTCTTCCTCCGTCTATTGGGATACCAGTTACGTCTATACGTGTAGACGTATATGTAGAATGGTTCAATTGTACTGAAATTTCTTTAAATGCCTCTCCTCTAAAATTATACTTTTGGCGCTTTCGTCTCTTCGTCATGTAAGTGACGATATTCACTCGAACTTGCTCCGAGTGACTTTGTTTTATTCCCCAAAATAAAAAAAAAAATACTCAAAAGAAAACTTTTTGCAGATGTGGAAGAGGTGAAGAAAATTCAAGGGAGCCATTAAAAGGTATGACTTGGCAAGAGTTTCACTGCTTCGAAAATGGAAAACTCGTTTAGACCGGCGCGTATCAGTAAATAGACAGTACTTTGAAAGCGATTCAAGTTGTAACACCCAAAAATAAATACACACAATTATATTACAAAATTCCGGTTTATTTTGGATATCTCCTCGTATATGTATTTTCCGGATATTTTATTAGCGCAAATTACGCATCTCCTCTCTTTACTACTAAT
>JAGDQP010011709.1:39450-52287 GCA_022664845.1 Lepisma saccharinum
CCTTAGTTGTACTACTACGCTTAATTGAAGCATTTTGTGCAGTAGTATTCATATAAGTCATACAACTTATACTACTGGTTCATATAATTTCTTTCAAATATAATAATCATAGAGCATATTATAATCAGTTTCAATTTGATATTGGTGATATTTTAATTCATAGAAATAAATAATCACCTATTTTGGCTTTTATAATATATGGACAGACAGCAGAAGCAAAAAGACAGACAAAATGACAGAGGCCCTTCTCTACCATTTGTGAATATTCTGTGATTGGGCTAAAACGGTAATAACGTTTGAACCTCTTCACCGATTTTGACGTGTGATACACCGTTTGAAAGGCATCATAGCGTAGATTACGATTCCGCAAGTTTCGGTCACTTATATGGTCTGTGGTCAGTGCTATCACGAGAAACGTGAAATTCTGAATTTTTTTTCGAACCGCCGTAGGGAGCTAAAACAAGGTCCTACCCATACATTTTCCGTGTGTGTGTCTTTGTATGATCACAATCGCTTTCAAATGCAAGTTCGAGCATTAAAAGCGGGTTTATAGTTCGTTGCCAGCGCTACAATCATACTCAATTTACCTGTTTCATGAAGCCAAGATGTGTCAAGTGTGCCGGCGCCCACCTGAGCACTGACTGCCCAAAAAAGGACCGTATTACACCTGCCAAATGTGTTAACTGCAATGAGGACCACCCAGCTAATTATAAAGGATGTTCCATCTTTAAGAAATACAAGTCTTATCGTCATGCAGTCACTGCAAGTCAAATTGATCCTGTCACTATACAGCAATCTCAAGAAAAACTTCCTACTTCAAATTCCAAGCCAGAACTACAGAATCCTGCTGTCAAGAATATCCAGAAAAATACTTCTCTACCTGACAGTCCGAATTTTCTTGAAATAATGCAGAACATTACACCATTTGTACAGCATCTCAGCTTTGAAGAAGTCATGAAAATCATCTCTGATGGATTTATGAAAATTCAAGATACACAAGACACTACTGCTATTACATTGATTCTCGTTGATGCCGTAACTAGTATTCTTCAATTGAACACAAATAAATAGGGCATTGTTCGCTACTTCAAGAAACAATTATTACAACAGAAATATTATTAATGGAGTAACTTAACATCTACTGTGATTCAAGATCATCGGCCAGTTGACTTTACCATCGTTCTTCCTTCTCCTAAAGGATGGAATCTCAAGCAACATCAAGAAAAACAATTCTACTTCGTCATCAGTTCATCTTAAGATTAACAAATTATTCACTTCAAGTGCACATACAGGTCTGCGACAGTTGCGACCTGTACACTTCATATACGTTTTCTTCATCTCGTCATACAACCAAATAGAAGCCATGAGCAGTACTGCTTGATACTTCACTCATAAACGCTATTATTCTGGCTGGCTGGCTGAGAATCGAAATTAGCTTTTATATATGTGAGTGCCGCTAATAGACTAGTTTCCCGGCGTCACTCGAAGAACTACCGTATTCAACGTTGCACAGAAAGAAAACCATACACTTTATTTTTGAAAATACCAGAGCATTGTACTGAAAAAATCTATAGAAATTTCACCTCCACGAACTATAATCCCAAGTATCATTGCTAACCGTACATTTTTTTTGTAGTTACATATTTAGCTTACTGTGTACTCTTTATCTTATTTGTAGATACACTTAAAGTTGTCAGAAATTCCCAGTAATCACCGTAGCAATAAAATAGGCTATAAACTACAATGACAAAGTATTCATAAACACTTCCATACTATTCTAAAATTTGAAGCTATTACAATATTACGTTACCAAGTTAGTCCTCATTTCTGTTACAACTTTTATATGATTATTTCTGCTTCAGTATGTTAAAGAACTATACATGTATAGAAGCACAGGTAAAACTTTGTCAATCTGTGGCGTAATGTTGCACCTATTCACGTTATGTGTAGCTATTTAACGAAGCTAATTGTCAGTGTTTGTGTTGTGCGCTGAAGTAGTTTTGCGACACAACCAAGCAAGACATCAACTGGTATGAGTCGAAATGTATGTGCATCAGTATTTTACGGAAATAAAACGTTCCTCTGTGTGAAATTAAACTGGTTGTACAAAGATGTTCCGGCAACATTTCCACGAGATACAACTGTTATTAGATTCTAAAAGGCAAGCCTTTATTGATAGCTGTATAGAAAACACCTCATTTCAAGCACAGAACTGTTTGCATGCTATTACTTTGAAACACATTCGTTTCAAGTACATATCAACTCTCAGAACATTAAAGATATGCAAAGGGTCTATGGCTATGTGTATCAAACCTATTCAATTGACATTTGTAATGAAATATTTACTTGGCCAACAAGAGTAGCAGGAGTGAAAGTCAAGAAAAAGAATAGAAGTCAAGCAGAAACAGTATGTGTTAAAATATGTTTTCCACATTTCTTGCAATAATTACATTTTTCTGCTCAATAATTTAGTACAATGTGTACTGTTGCTGTGATCTGTAATGTTCGTTGTTGAATTAGATATTTTTATTCTGACTTTTCTAAATGTCAATATGTAAATAATATTAACACTTCTTCCTTTAAAAGAAAAAGTAAACACTTCTTCCTTTAAAAGTGCATTACTTATGTGTATCTCGATCAGTGCAAATGCATGTTGAAATAGAACATCGAAAGAGAACCCCAAAATATTCAGTTTATTGACATAAAATATTGTAATAGGTATAGTCTCTCTTCTCTTGAAAATAATAATTTTACTTAGTTTCATTTAACAATATACAAATTATTTTGTACAATTTATTTCCTTTTGTTAATGAAATCTTTAACTCAGAGGTATACCTGACAATGGCTAAATTTAACCTGCAGTAGAGAGCTCAAGTACCGATTAAGAAACACACACCCTAATTAAGAGCATCTCCAGAATCTCTCTCAATCGCAGCAGTTAAGTCAACTTGAATCTCCAATCAAGCCAGCGTTAATTAGTCACAGGTAACAAATTTAGTGTGACAAACTTCACTACCGTTCTTTTATCACGTACAATTTGTATCAAAATAATTATTGTCTGTTCTCTGACCTATCACGTTTATTTATTTCCCTTGTGGTACTAGAAAATAGCTGCAAGCAATTTGTCTATTGGATGAAAAGATGTACAGATTGTGTGTGTGTTTTCTTTTTTTAGATTGTTTCTATGCACTCCATTAGTAATTGGATAATAACTTCAATTAACAGATTAACAGCTTAAATACAATAAATTATTCTCAATCTTGGGCAGAATACAATCTCCCCTTCATGCTATGAGTTCTTCCTATATTTGCATTTTTGAAAACACCTAGTACGACTTTCTTTATAATCTCCCACACTGCCTCGTCTAGTGCTATTTCTTTCGAAGCTACGAGCCTCTAAGACTGATTGTACTACACTTTCGTTAGTAAGTTTCTATGTAAAGACGCGTTTCCGGACATATGTCCACTGGACCTTTCCGTCGTATTTTTATGAGTACTTGCTGCTCCGGAAAGATGCTACACTTATTTCTGAATACTCTATGTTTTACGCCCATTAGCAACACTGGAAAGAGCTGCGTCTCACACGCAATAACAAAAGTGTATCTAAAATGTACGATTTACTTTTGAAAATCTCTGTAAAGCAATTTTGCTGGTGTTGTCTACTGGATAAGATCCAAGGTTTCAATGAACACTCTAAAGGCTCATGAATTAGTGGTACGGTGTGTTACACACAGAATGAATTGTTTTTACAATTTCTCTTAACTTAATTAGATTAATACCGGGATGGTACACTTCACATCAAAAAAATTGCGACAGCAAACGTCATGCAGTTAGGCAACCCAAATGGCTTCTTCTTATTCTCCTGAAGGCTTCAACACACGCACGCACACATACACATACACCTACACCTACACACACACACACACACACACACACACATATATATATGTATATATATATATATATATATATATATATATATATTCTGTTTATCAATTCGTGTTACTGAGAAACAGGTCTGTAAAAACGAAAGTTCTGAAGTAATTTAAATGACTTTTTCTACAGTTCATTACATGACCCTGAAGTTTTGATGCTGAGAGTAATTTTCCTCAACTAAATTGTAATCCCCTTTTCCGGAATTCAAACTAAAAAGTGAATCTCGCTTATGGGAAAAGCAATGTTTATTCAGAAGACCACTTTTCCTTGTATAATTTAATTAATTTAGTACCAAGAAATTAAGTCAGACACCGAATTTTGTTTATAAAATATTGTAACGTCTCTCGATCTCGACCTACTTCACTTTTCAATTTGGAACACCAAAAGGGGGTTAAAATTTTGTTTTACAAAATTATTGTCACAGTGTCGAAAGTGGGTTTTGTGAGAAATTGTAGCAAATTTACCACTTTTACTGATCTGTTTCTCAGTTACACGAATTAATAGAAGTAAATGTAAAGCTACTCCCTGTGCGATACACACGGGCCGTGAACGGTACATGGAGGATGTGGAGGTAGCGCTCCACATATTCTCGACCGACGGTACGAAGTGAGGTGGAGTGGTCAGTCGCACGCTCGACCGCCTTTACCTTCCCAAGGACACTCTGGTACTGAGTTTGATATGAGACTGAGTGCACCGCAGAGCGCCAGGCATGGAAGGATGGGTACCTAACTCTTGACGGCACAAAAAAATGAACAGGATATTTTGAAACTGGTTAAATCAAAATAGGCTCAGATTGTGCGCAAAACTAGTAAACTTGTGCAATCTATTCGTAAGGTTTTTAATATTTATGTCCTTTTTTTATTTTCTGTAATTTTTGCTTTTCATTCGAAAACATGACAGTTTATTTGCTGTACTTGGTAATAAATATCCTAACTATATTAGAGAAAAACTATTCAACTAATTACATTACCTTTAGTAATTATGAAAACAAGTAAAATGAAATACCTTCACTGAAATTTATTGGTTTTAGCTTACAGAACCCTAATTAAATTTATTTTTATAACTCCTCTTGTGATCCCCTTGCGATCCCCTAGTTTGAGAAACCCTGATCCAACGTATACATAGAAATAGGGAGCTATACTATACATGATTTTGCCGAATAAGCTTGTGTATAGCGTTACACAAAATATTTACTTACTTCTTGGTGAGCGTAAACATGGGTTCAACTCCGTGGGGGACTATTGAAGAGAGTGGTTCGGAACAGAGTTTATCCAAAAATATATGTCCCGTCGTTATAAGCTTAGCTGTTTGTTTAGTCATTCGTAAAAATTATTATTGACAATGTTTAAAAATAGTTTTTGTCTTTCCATGCTGGCTTAATTCTCTTCTTCATTATATAAACATTTGCAAATAAATTCAACCACAATTTGTCTTATTTTGAATGTAAACGCCATTTACAATTAGTAGGAACGAAAATTTAACGTTCCGACTTAGCTGGAAAAAGTAAAAAAAAGTGTTGGAAAATATGGGGTTCTCTCCCATACACATCAGCATCAAAAGTACAATAACCAAGAGCCTGCAAAACTTTGGCCATGAGGGATGCGCTGGACAGTATTCAATGTAGGCAAGTTCTATACCGCTAACATTATTGCAAGTTCATGTATTTCTTTTTCTTTTCTTATTCCACAGAAGTTGAAAGTGTTAAGGTAATTTTGATGCTAGACGACTTCAGTCAATAAGTGGGATCCGAAAATTTACAAAAAGCTACACTTTCGCGTAATATAGACATATGATGACGAATCAAATTCAATCCTGAGGCACTTGCTGGAGAAGGAAATCTTATGATTGTAGGTTCGATTCGCCTGCAAGTGACGATTTTTTATACTTACAATAAAAAGTGTGAAAAGTTAAAATTTGTGTTACGTTCAACTTGCCATATTGCGCGTGGTGTACGTATTACAACTTTTAATTGAAGTTTTAACTTCTCCATTTGCTCATGACAGTTTTTTTTGTGTGATGTTAGCTTCGTTCAGACTGGTTTACGTTAAAATAAAAGACAACAAATGATCGTATCTTAATGTGACAATACTTACCCTAAACTGGATTTGTTTCTAAAACTGTTATAATATATTCATTTCATAATTCGAAATGACAAAAAGGACATGCATACAGTGTGTTTACTTACCACACAATACATAGAGACAAAATGTAACACATATACTCAATGTTACATTTCCCTGGCATTGAACTTCGTAATTCATGGCTGTCATATTTCGTTGGGAAGATGGAGTAGGGGAAACGCGTTGGACATTTGAGTACGATAGCAAGCTAACATAGGTTCAAATCCTATTCAAGCTAAAGGTTTTTACTAAGCGATCGTGAATAATCTAACCTTCACTTCTCATACAAAACGCAGCATATTTCTGACTGTGGAATGAAGCACCTGAGTCACTATAGAGACGAAGACGATTTACGAACGTTGGTTGGAAAAGTCCAAATCCAGTCTCAAGAGGTTACAAAGACAGTTAAGAACACGTCATTCACCTGAAGTATGCTCTTTTTATGTTATTATTCTTAGAAAGAAACACTATAGTATTTGTTAAGCACGTTTTGGATAGATGCACGTGTGGAGATCGCTATCGTGCTGGACTTCTAATTTGAAAACCTATTTTCGATTTCCTACCAGCCAGTTTCTTTTTCGCATACACTGAAGTATTCAAACAGAGATTCATTTCCGTTGTGGAGAAGTTACGATGAAGCATTACTGGTCAGAATCCCAGTAAACAGTGTGTGTACTGTTTAGCATAATGTAGTTTTCATGTTTTTCACTGGTCTTTCTCTCTTCCTCTCTTTCTTGATGTATTGTTATCGTGTTTTCGCTTCTTCTCTTTATACCTTTATCTTTTTTCTCGTACTTTACACACTCTGTTTATGCGTGTTCCACAGCTAAATCTGGGCCACTTTCGATGACCCGGTGATAGGGTCTGACTCAAACATAAGTGACCCGGTAACCCGATTGACCCGGTCTGGATAATCTATTTTACTGGGAATTTCGGCGTCGTACTTTTCGTGTTCTCGGACCAACATCTCCGATCCTGGTCATCCCTAAAACAAACACTTTTCAAACGCAATGAAATAATTAAAATATCTCCTTCATCCTCCGGGTTATCAGATCTAAATAGAATCAGCGGGTCTGAATGGGTTCGAATGTTACATCTGACGACACAATACAAAACTTGACCAGCATCCTCCGACAGCCGGTGACCCGTTTCAGCTCTGCCGTATTCATTTAATCTGTGCGAATTGTTATAAACACTAGTTCATTAGTGTTGTAATTATTAGAATGTTATATTCGCAATAGGTGGAATATAGAGTGGCATGTCCAGAACAGATAAATTTTAAGACATGAGTAGAAAATGGCCTACTGTTTTGGCTATTTCAAGAGAAGAATTATTTTTATATTAGTTTGATACCAAATTCGTTTCAATTCTATAATTTAATTTATGAACATACCATTCAATGTGTTCCGTTTTTAACGTTTGAAATGTGCAACATGTAATGTCTGCTATGCCTATAGGAACATGCGAATATTGCTTTTGAATATTTGTAACTTTTCAATTTGATACAGTTTGGAATTATAGACGGAAATTAAGCAGTAAAATTATAATTCATACAACTTCTTTTTATGTTCATTTTGCACTAGTAGTCTGGAATGGAAGATATGGCCTACGATATCTACTTGGTTTGTTAGAATCAGTGATTCCGCCAGACCCCGGCCTCTGTGGGGGTGTCAGCAACAAAGCCTGGAGACTACCCCTAACTTTCACTTTTTGGTGGACAAAAGTTGATATAAACCGTGCAAAACTCTACATCCACCCTTCCAATTTTGACTTTACACCCCCAAACTGAAAACTTTGGCAGAATCCCTGATTACAAAGTATTCCTAACCAGTATGTTTAATAAGCCCATGGAATCTGCAAACGAACCACGCGTAAACAAAGCATGTGTGTTACACTTTTGACATTATCTTAGATGTGTCTCAAAACTCTGGAGTTTCACTGGAAATCATGAGTATTTAATCTGATCACCAAGTTTAGTCTCCATTTTGAAACTGACTTAATGGATTTTTTTAACATCCTTTATATATTCGAATAACCCTGAAAAAATGTAAAATCCAAAAGTCACTTCTATCTTGCTGTTAGATTTGATTTGTAGGAACTGAACTTTATACTGTGGAAACTGAACTTAATGTTTTTTACTATGTTTATATTCCAGATTTTTATCTGTGCTTCTTCTTCTTCTCTCTCCACTTCTCTCTCTCTATCTCTCTCTCTCTCTCTCTCTCACTCTTTTTCTTTCTTTCTCATTTCTCTGTCTCTGTCTAACAAACTTCCATCGGCTTCAATGTTTTATTATATGTTTCAATTTCTCCCTCCATCAACTTATGTATATTGATTTCTCGCTTTTATTCTGTGATGCAAAACTTCGTGATGCAGCTTCAATCTTAATGGTATCAACTTCATGAAGGTTTCCCACCAATTTCTATAAAATCTGTTAAGGAAAAGGTAAGATTCTGTTTGTAATACTAGTTTTCAGGTTGTTAATTTAGTCAAAAGGGTCATAGTATTATTTGTTACTTTTGACTGTGCTGCAGGGACCAAAGAGACTCAGGACCCATAGCTGAGCACTCTGCTTGTAGACCTCAAAATGGTGGAAAATGATTCAGGAAATACGAAAGTTACAACGCATGAATCTCTGCGTTCAATTCCACTCAGGGATTTCCCTACATTTACTTGTCATAAGCTAAAACTGAAATTATTTAGAACTAAAATATCAAAACAAGACAAGAAAACGACAAATAGAGAAAGAAATGTGACGACATAAGAGCACGACACAGCAGGAAAAGTTTATTCCAAAATATAGAGACAAATATGTAAAGACAATACAAGCTGCTGCAGACGATTAAAGAGATCCTATTACATGACAGGATAAAAACTCAAATACCGGCTGAAAATCGTCAGAAATGTGATCCGCTTTGATATAGAAAGTGACAACAGAACACATCCTCTGAAAGCTGTGTATCCGTAGCCTAAAAGATCGATATCAGTAACATTTCTATCTCTATCTCTCTCTCTCTCTTATATCCCTCACCCTCTACTGTCCGTTGTAGTATCCCCTTAAATGGTTAGCCAACTGACCAATCCCCAGGGAAAATACATCACAGGATAAAAGAAAATGATAGGAAAAAATAGAAAGGACGAGAAAAACAATGAGCGAAATATATGACTACTTAGAAACCTGATCTCAAGACAGAAAGAACTAACGTCAAGAGAGTTCCAAAGATGCACCAGAATGAAGAAACTTTACTCTGCAGAAATCCAATACAATAGACCCTTAAAGAGAAAGGCTTCTCAACTCGCAAAGGAGCAAGAGACATTCGCAAATACTGATTAGATTTTGTTATGTTGCTGCTTTCTTCAAGATTGCATTATAAGCTGACTTCCTTTTAGACATCAAAGGTTGTGGGTATCTTTCTATTGTTGGTAATCCCTTGGGCATCCTCGTTCTAAACTAAAAATAGCCATTGGAATTGGTTAACTGGGTAGTTTTATGAGAAAAGAATTCTAAAAATTATGAACAGATCTCCATAGAAGAAAAAGAAAGGGAAAGAACATAGCTTTACTATTTAATATACACGACATTGAGGATTAGGATTTAGTTAGATCTTTAAATAAATTTTACGAAAGTTCTTCGAAACAGAAATTGCAATAAAATAATTTAAAGAAAACTACAACTGAAACACGCCTTTTTTCACAATGACTGTTTAAGTAGTGTAAATACTTTCCATTAGATGTCAGCACTCTACATGATCATCAATCAGTTGTTTTCTTTCCAGTGATGCCAAACCGTGGGACAAATACCATTGTGTGGGATTTTTCGACATATGATATTATTTCGAGAAAGGGATATTCATGAAAAATAAGGTCTATATATGGGATATCAGGTTATGAACAAAAGAGTTGGTCGAAATTGGTACTTCTGCATTTTGTACTATGCAGATTCTTCCTCCCCTTGAAACGCTGAAGATAACTTGGTGTGGTGATAATAATCTTCGCGCACCCAGATTTCTTGCATTCCTTGCTTATTGTGAATGACTGCATGTGCTGTGCACAAGCTCTTTGTCAGTCTAAGGATATACTGATACATAGGCTGGGAGACAATTGTGCGCGACTATTACGAAATTTTGAGCAGAACCTTTTGTTACCTGAAGTACTTCCACGTATCAATGACATAAATTTTATATCCAGCGAACTACGTGCCTTTGGAGTCGCTGTACTTACGATCTAAGTTTGAGCAGATTTTAGTAACATTACCATCTGAATGTGCCAACGATGTGCGGCAACTAAGTATCAAATGCTTCGAGTTTTATGTTACAAACATGGAGGAAATAAAAAAAGGAGGCTACCTTAAGCTTAACCTTTTTCATGAAAATTTTTAGTTGCTAGAAGTTTCGGACGTGAGGCCATGCCTTCCGTGTGAAATGTTATGTTGGCTTGATGAATTACGTATATAATTCGGCAGGGTGCAACTGTCGCTTTCCTGTGCATATATAGTTAAAGAATTTAATTGGAATTTAAAAAGGGGGAAAGGTGGAGAGAAATGAGAGGAGTGGGAAGAAAGATGGTTGTCTTCAATTGATAGAAATTCTCTGTAGCTGGCGAAAACTTGAATCACAATTGATGTTACAAAAGCAAATGTTATGTTAATAAAACAATCATGAGATGAGAAGTTGGTATGACAATGTCTTCCATTGAAGATGAAGCTTGAATTATCTGGATTAGCGTTTGCAAGAAGCAAAAATCTGTTTCAGGAAATCGATAACAATAGAAATCTTGTCTGAAAGGTTGGTTGTAGAACTAAATCGGATGAGAGCTTGGCCAATCTTGGACAATAGATCAATAGTAACAAAATTTTGAAATAAAGAAAATAATTCTTTAAGGGGATCGCACGCAGTAGGATCTGGTTTAGGTAGAGATGTAGATTGTTCAGTAGGTGGCTTAACAGCTGGATTGCTGGAAGTCCTGCTATTAGGTTCTATTTGGCGTCTGGAAATTACAGTTTGAAAGACCTTATAGCCTCGGTAGTTGGCAGGGTGAGCACCGCCACAATTAGTGCAGCAATCAGGTATTTCTTTGGATGTCTTGGCATATTCTGAGGTTAAATTGGTGTCACCACATTTGGCACATCGTGGCATATTGAAACATGAAATTTGGGCATGGCCAAATCGCTGGCATCGGAAGCATTGAAGAATATCTGGACCTTTGTATGGTTCAACATTCACAATATACTGGAGAATGTGTTTCAATTGGACGATGGCTTTGACATTTTCAGTCTTTCGTAGCGTAACCAGAAATAATGGATACAGAATTGTTGCTTGTGTTGTCTTATCTTTTCCATGAAGCTGAGAAACTTGTGAGACGGGGAGTCCTTGAGTAACTAAATCTGCATTAATATCGGCAGGAATTGTATCGATTGGTAATTTGCGTAGTACTACCTTAAGTGGACGATCTTGCTTATGAGCTTCAAGGGCAAATTGGATCTTCTGTTGTAGGCAATATGTATGTATTTTATCGAAATCAGCTTTGAAATGAGCTTGGAATTTAATGTATTCAGCCGCCTGCTTGACTACCGGATGAATATGGCAAGTAGCAGTTAGTGTTTTACTAAACTGGTTACGATTTGTAATTAAATGGATGAATATATCAGGTGGTTTGGTGAAAGTAGGAGGAGGTGCTCGTTGATAACAAGTTTCTTGTTTTCCTGATTGCACATCATGATCTTGACGAAGAGTTTCAAACATATTTGTAGTTAGAACCGAAGTTGGAGGTTCATCCTGCTGAATGACTCGGATAGTCTTTTAGGTGCAACAAAACCTTCTATGTCCATCTTTTGTGGAATATCTGCAGTGGAAGACTTGGTAGAGTGATCAGAAGAAGAAAGAGCAGGATATTCGTGAATTGGATTTAGATCAGGTGGAGTGGCAGAACCCGTAATTTGAAGTGGCCCTAAAAAGATCTTTGTCTGAAATTGTATGGGGGATGGTTCCATTGCAATTTTGTTCTGAATATTATCAGCAGATTTGTATGCTATCCTAAGACGTTTATCATAACTCATGCGCCGTGGTAATTTCTTATGTATAGTTGGACAATTTTTATTGAAGCAGCAGGGAGAGGCATTCGTGAATTATCCACAGGGACGATGATAGCACTGTGCAATAGCTGGAGTTAAAAACACAAGCTCCGCTCGCAACCGTGTCCTATTACTTTTGTCCGAAAAGGCTACCGATTAACTCTGACTTATACACTCGAATGAAGTTCCTAGATCCTTCAATCACTTTGGAGGCGAAAGAGAGGGTCGAATTGAAGGACCTAACTAAACTTGGTTCTGAGTTTGGACTTGGCTTGAATGAATTAATGATAGAGTGGAGTAGTTTTTCGTCTATGTCTAATTCCGCAAAGAGAGAAGAGATTTCAAGCATGAAAACTGACCTTATGTGTAATGAAATCAGTGAGTTGAAAAATTTCGAAGGGAAACCATGTTTTCCATATATCAGCCAGTTAGCCATGGGCGTCCTTTCCCTTTCCATATTCAAATTCAGAGGCCGAAAGGATCATTTCAATTGTAACAGATGTAAACACGAAATAGAAAAAAATACTAGGGAAATACTTGGTTTTTAATAGGTGATCAAATTTTGAATCGTTAATTAGTCCCTTAAAAACTTTTGAGGTAGCATAGAAACACTCACTGCTGACGATAAATTTGTTCAAGAATGTGTTATTAGAGTAGTATTCCAACGATATGTATGAGAACTATCAACTGAGTAATAAGTTTTCTTTGAAAA
>JAGDQP010011710.1:0-52286 GCA_022664845.1 Lepisma saccharinum
GTTGTGCGAATCATCTCACAGGTAGCGAGGATGCGTGCAAGGAGGGTTTCTTTGTTCTGGACAGCTGTGTCGTTGACGAGCGCTTTTACATAACCCCACAAGAAGAAATCAATTTGATTCAGATCAGGGGAGCGTGCCGGCCAAGCAATCGGACCACCCCTTCCGATCCACCTATGCGGGAAGGCATCGTTAAGGCACTGACGCGCAGCTGCGCCAAAGTGTGCTGGGGCCCCGTGATCCTGAAACCACATACGTGCACGAACATTAAGAGATACATCTTCTACGAATGAAGGAGTGTTTCGCGCAGGAACACTGCGTACACTGGTACTGTTAAGCAAGGCGGTACGAGATATGGTTTTATCAGCTGGTTACCGACGATGCCTGCCCAGATATTTACCGCAAGTCGCTGTTGATGTCCATGCAGAATGGTACCATGCGGATTTGCGTCGGCCCACACATGACTATTCCGGTTATTGAATACACTCTCTCGCGTGAAACAAGCCTCATCTGTGAAGAGTATGGCGGCAAGAAACTGCGGGTCTTGCAAACAACAATGCACTAAATGGCGTTTCACTAAACACCACATGGGGTGCGAAGTCTGTAGGATGCAGGTCTTGCACTTTCTGAGGATGATAGGAGTGTAGTTGTTGTTCACGGAGTACTCTCCCCACAGTAGTGTGATCAACCGCCACTTCTTGTGCTAATGCTCTAGTGCTGCTCGACGGATGTTCTGTCACACGCTCAAGAACCTCTTCTTCAAGGTCGGGAGTCCTGGTTGTTCGTCGCCTGCCGCAATCGTGACTGACTGGGCGCAAGATTCCTGTTTATCGTAAACGCCGAAACAGCCTCGGAAACATGGTGTACTTTGGATGGCGCCTGTCTGGATACCTGGTCTGATACAACCTTGCAGCTGCATGACTGTTTCCATTCTCTCGCCCATACACAAACACGATATCTGACATTTCTTCCAACGTGAACGCCATTTCACTCCCGCACTACGCCCTCTCCAGACCACCAGCACAGACAACGGACAGGTACTGATAGCGAGCGACTAACCACGGAATAGTAACACACCGTCTGCAGGTTCGGGAAGGCAACAAGTCACCTGCAAAACGATGACGTACATTACCGCCGAGTCATGTGATACACAGGGCGTACAGCGACAGAGCCTCGTGTTGTTTCCTCTGTTTGTGTGCATCAACCAACGTACGTAACGCATGATATCAACGCAAGGACAGGTGTCGAATGTCGCTTGTAACACGACGAGACGTGTTGTTCGGCAATAGGGTTTTCAGAAAACAATGTATGGACGCTGTCGTGTAGAGCATTGTACGTGCCCCAGCGTAGCGACAGCGTCATACCACGCAAGGTGCGGCTCTTGCAATTCGCACTACGGATCCGTTTCTCGCATTGCTTACTCTGTCATTTGCCATCATCCTGGTACGTTTGACCCCTTGTTTCCGCTCCCAACCAGTGCTGTCATATGCGAACCCCCTTGCGCCGCCACTGTTCCGCATCGATGTGTGCATGAATCGACTCTACAGGGCACTTACTGCAATCGTTCCTTTGACCCGACCTTTCTCCGACACTTCGTTCTCTAGTTCTCGCTAGTGTGTCGTATTCCATCGCAGTTTCGGCGGGCTCTGGCTCGGGATTGCTGCATTGTCGAACTCGGGATCCGTCTCTCACATTGCTTACTCTGTCTTTTGCCATCATCCCGGTACATTTGACCTCATGTTTCCGCTCCCAACCAGTGCTGTCATATGCGCCCCCCCTTACGCCACCACTGTTCCGCATCGATGTGTGCATGAATCGACTCTACAGGGCACATACTGCAATCGTTCCTTTGACCCGACTTTTCTCCGACACTTCGTTCTCTCGTTCTATTCATTTTTGTTCTACTTTGGTCCATTTTCGGCGGGCTATAGCTCAGCACTGATGCATTTTCGGATCACAACGTCTTCGCTTAAATCACGTCTTTTGTCATTCTCCATCATCCCCTGAAGTTTGACCCACCATTAAAGATACGCCCTGTATATAAAATTCAAAACTTATCTTCAGGCCAGTCAGTACTTTCTTGAATACAATATCTAAATATCACAAAAATTATTATTAGTAGTATTCATTGTATTATTATTATTATTATTACTCAAAACTTATACATTTAAAACTTTCAAACTCAAAACTTATGAACGCGGCGGCCTGTTTATACATTACTAAATACAAGATTTACATATAACTAAAATTATTACTATTATTATTAGTAGTAGTAGTGCTTACCGGGTGGCCGAGAGGTCTGCGGCGGTAGGCTATCGGCTCGAAGGTCCCGGGTTCGAGTCCCAGCAGGGGCATGGGTGTGGATTTTAACAGCTAAAGGCGAATCGTGACGGGCCGAAATCGAAAGTTACTAGACTGGCCCATAGCAAAAATAAAGTTTTTATTATTTGCAGCATTAGTATTACTACAGGTAGTACTAGTAATAGTATTAATAGTAATAGTAGTAGTAGTACCAGTTGTATTGCTAGTATTACTACTTGTAGCACCCGTAGTAATAATAATAGCTGTAACAACACATACTAAATTAAACCGAAACCAGATTCTTACAATAACATCAATAATAATTATAACAGGAAAAAGAAATATCAAAGTAGGATATAACGGTAAATCCAAAAAGTGCCCTATCCAGCTACTGAGTATGTTTCTGTTTCATTTTTATCGAATAGGATTGTCTTTTCCCTCTATTATGCTTTATTACTATGTCTGCTATGTATAAGAAGAATTCTGGAACAAACAAACAAAACACATCCATCAAAGAATCTGACTACATGTAGTTGAAAGTGTACATGTGCTTTTCACGTCTGCATGTGCATTGCAAAATTTTTCATAGTTGGAAAATTCGATTCCAGCGCCTCCAACAAGTGGAATTTACTTTCTTGAAAGATATTACATTATTTCGAACGAAGAGAAGCAAATAAATATTCTCATGCCTAAGTTAGGCGTTACAAATTCTATGTAGAGTTCTTTTTTAATTCCAGAGCAGATAGCGTTTTTAGCGCAGCTTCATATGATCCTTTGCCATATCAAAGATGCAACTAAATGAAAGTTAGCACCCAGCAATGCTCGATGACTATTTCTCCTCTGTCTCTATGGTTCATACAATTTTGAAAATGCGCATTGAGCGAACTTAGTGACTAACCCTTAGATTTATTCGTTTCATAATAGTGTCGAAGTGACATGATTAGTGTCGATTTATGTAACACATTTGCATATGGATGACTCATTCAGCAAACCAGTTGTAACATAAACTATTGTATGACAGATGTAGATCTCAAAGCGATTAAATTGACTGCAAAACGAGTTTTAATTGCTGTGTAGAGATGGACATTTTACAGTAATGAATGTTCCTGAAAATGGTGTATGACGGAATATTTGATAATTCATTCCTCAAAAATAGGGCAAAGTACTGCCATGAAATTTTGGGATCTAACCGAAATAAGTTAGGTCTTTTCGTGGTAAAAAAAATATATTTTTAAATTAATGAACTTGAACTTTATAAATTTTACACACCCAGATGTGTTTAGACATTACCAAAACGGAGAACACTTAATTTCAAGATTAATAATATGGAGATTACCTTTTAGTGGTGGCATTTTGTAAAAATAAATAATGAAAAAGAACTAAAAAATTTGGATTCACTTTCTGGTGATCTGATATTGCACAAAATAAAAAATATGCGCATTTTCAAGGCTACATTTTCCAACATTTTTATCATAACTAAATAAAATTATACTGAAATTAAAGCTTGTAATTCAAAGAAAAGAACTGTTTTTGTTTCATTCCAATTTCTCTTAGAGAACTCTAGTTATTTGGGTAGACGTCCCACGTAAAAAATTTCGTCACTGCCTCCCCTTTCCCCCTCCATCTCTTCTCCCTGTTGGAATAAAAAATGGAAACTTGTTTTTGTTACTTTGAAGCGAGATTGATTGATTTAAATCAGATGATTTTTTTTTAAAAAGTCAATTATTTCAATAAAATATACATTTTTAAAAAGGATAAATAAATCGCAGTATTTTAATAATTTTGTGGCTTTAATCACGTGTAAGCTTCAAAATTCACCTTCCAGTTCTTATGTGATAAGAGCATATTATGTACATCCAAACCAAAGTGATGGACCTAGAATTTAAAATTTATTTGATTGGATCATTTCATACCACATGCGAAATTTTAGAAGAGAACGTATGATCGCAATTCACATTATACGCTTACAATTGTTTTACAAATGAGTTTATTTTCGTAATACGTATGAAAAAGAACACAAGGAAACAAAAAATCCAGTTTTAGTTTACAAAACAAAAATTGTTCTTTCGTAACATTACCTCCATTTTATTACACAAAATGTATTTGTGTCAAATTATTTAATTTCTTCACATAAAGTTTACCTATGTGTATGCTAAAGGATGAATATGCAAAACTGTGTATCCACTATTGATTTCAATGTATTGAATTGCTTTGAATTTTATCTACGGCCTTTAGGCAAATTTGGATCAGATCGAATGGATGATGATGGGAGAATTTGTGGAATGAAGAAAGTGTGAGGAAACGAAAGAACCGTGAGGAAACAGACGCACACTGTTTTCGTACACCACAAAGTTCACATGGCAGGAGCCGGGATCGAATCGGTGACCCTCACGGACCGAAGGTGAACGCTCTACCCCTGGGCAACGCCAGCTACAAAATAGCTCTCATACTTTATGGAATTGGAATTGATTGTCATAAGACGTTCCCAAATTGATAATACAATTTTGAGAGATGAAAACTCATAACTGAAATAAACTCGAATATATCATATAAAACTTAAATCGTGGAACATTTCGCTTGGAAGAAGTAGGGTGGAAAAAGAAGTAATAGCGATTATAAAATTTGCGGTTACTTAGGAAGGAAGACACAGACGACATTTTAGAAGGAATGTAGAAACATTGTCAATCGTTTCTATTTCGAACTTAATTACGATGTATTCTCCTGTAAAACCACTTCATTCATCGTGTACCGACGAAAGTAATGTGGAAGTTTCATACATGTTGACTTTCCTTTGTAAAATATACCATAAGTAACGCCATATCTTCTTTGCTTTTCAAAAAAATATTACAATTTGTTGTAATTGCCCAATTTTCATGGCTATCTTCTGTAGCAAACACCACACATTTGTGGGCTTTACTTTAGTGTTTACTGGCTAACGTATTTGAAAAGGAAAAACTAACTTAGTAGCTGCAACAGTACCTCAAGTTATTTAAATCAATTTTTTATTTAAATAAAAAATCGATTAAATAAAACGTCAACAAATTTTTTTTTTGAAAATATATGATTTTTTCAACCCTGTTTTGAAGTGCATATGAATATCATTTATTATTTCCGGATTTTTTTATAAATGGTGCGGTAAACATTAGCTGGTGAATTCTCATAAAATGACACCTTAGACATATTAGTAAAAATAGTATTAGTACAATAATATTACTTCTTTCTTTTATTCTCGTTAGGATGATTACGAGAAAGAGTATCTATGACGTAATTCTCAATTCCAGGTAAGTGTTCAAATTGTATATTGAAGCACTGCAGCTTCAATAACAATCTTGTAGCCAAGCATCTAAATTTCTAAAAGTTTTCAATTCTGTGATAGTTTTATTATCTACACCGACTGTAACTGATCTACCAAGAATATAGTTACATAGGTGCAAAAAGACTATAGCTAGTAGCTCTAAGTGAAACATGGAGAGGGACTTCTCACAAGGTTTAGTACGTTTAATAGCGTAACAGATGACGCTAACTCATCATCTCGAAGTTGCGCATATACCCAGCTAAGGGTTGCTCGCACGCATAAGAGAAAATATGGAAAGTGTTATTCAAATCAGGTGGGTGAGTACAGGGGGAGACGTTAAAGTATCTTGAGTACTTCAAAAGCTTTAATTCCTTTAGGCTCGAACTTAAATTTTGCGTCTTTCCGAAATAGTGCTACAAAAGTTGTTAGTCATACAAGAAAATTGATCGATATATTTCCTGCGCCAATTAACTACTCCCAAAAATCTACGTAATTAACGCTTGGTCTTAGGAATTGGAAATTTTTTATAGGTTCATTTAATTTTGGGTTAACTTTTACTTCTTTCCCTGACATAATATGACCGAGAAAGGACATCTCGTGAAAAGAGAGTTAAAACTTAGTTCAAAGATATATTAGTTTTATCAAATCTCTCCAGAACTATATCCAGTTGCTTAAGATGTTCCTCACCAGAAGACGATAAGACTAGAACGTGCTCCAAATAAAGAGCTATAAAGTCCTTGGTGGACATCGCAAAGAGACCATTCATCGCTGATTGAAACAGGACAAAGTTGATTTTAGACCCATAGGTAGAAATCGGAAACAATACTGCCGTCTTTCAAAAATGAAAGCGGTACCAGGATAACTATCCGGATGCAAGGGCAAGGAATAATACCCAGCCTTCGTGTCACCAGAAGAAAACAAAACTGAATTACAAAGATATTGACGGATATCTTTAAGATATTCCAATTGAGCACGTAGTATTAATTTTTTAGTTTTAATATATTTTATATCTCTTACCGGTCTTATTTTCTGTTTGTCAGCCTGAAACACCACATGAACAGGATTATTATATAGGCTATTTTGTTCTACTATTACAATCCACTCTAACCATCTAGTAAACAATTGGTGAAAATGTTCTCTCAATGAAAATGGGATAGGGTAAAGTTTAGCACCAACAGGTTCATTGTCAATCAAATTTGTCCGCAAAGGATGGATATAAGCGGGACGAGACCGCTCTGAAAATAGATGAGTATAACCAAATAATAAAAATAACTTGTCCCTTATTTCAACACTTGTATCTTGTCCACTTTCGATGAAGGTTTTAATTTCAAGTTTTGAAAAGGCGTATTTATCATCAATGGGTATATCATTTTCAGAACACAATCACACCGTGAGCTCCTGGACGGGAAGTGATGACTCATTATCAGAACGTGCTAAACGAAGAGAACTGTTGCCTGATTCCAGTTGGCATTTATAATCTTTGATAGAAAGCTAAACGAGAAAAATATTCCTAAGTAAGCCATCGATCACGATGTCACCATCAAGGTTACGTTTCCGCTATTGTTTGTTTTCGTTACGACTCTACGCCTCACTTCTCCCTGAAGGGCTCCGCAAGGAATGAAAGGTGACACGTGGAATAGGTTGACAAAAAGTCTAACCAAATACCTGTTTCCGGTTATCGTGGACTTTCGACAATACGAGCTATTTGATTCTGGGCAGGTGGTAGGTGAATGGCGAACGGATAAAATCCACTGCACAGGTATCTGATATATACCGGGTAGGCTGGTCTGACACCTGATGTTAGTACACACAGGAGTTTGTCATGCCGAAAAATCAACTCTGAGTGTGGTAAGAGGTCAAAGAATGCTGCAAGTACATAAAAGGCTATGAAAACTTGGAAAAAAACTTTAATTGTACTCCCCAGAATCCTGAGGACTGCACTATGTTACTACTTAGTTGTCGATCAGAAAAGTTTCCCGTTCGCTTGAAGACCAAATATTGCTCAATCACTACGACAATGTTTCTGATTCTATCAGATAAATGATGTAATAAGGTTACGTTTTATACACTATTTTATCCCAAACAATAGTAAAATAATGGGCATATGTATGAAATATCAGACTCATAAATTCTCGATTAGCACACTTCAACAAATATGTTACTATGACGCTACGCAGGAGCTGTGCACACTTGGAGTACGCTGTACAATTACAATAATTTCTGACAACTAGGCAGTCTTATACTTTAACTGGGCATGTGGATAACGATGGTCATGTAATATATTCCTTGAATGAAAATAACATAGATAAATGACTAAGAACTATAAACAGAGAGCGTCTCACTTACGCTGACGACATGTATATCTGATATAACACATCTTTCAAGCTCTGCCTACATGAAACAAAACAATATAATCCAACAAGACTTACCGACTCGATCAATTCCATTGAATCCTGAAGGTACTGGTAAGTATTATTTTACTTTTGGCACGTCACGGGCAATCTTTCACTTTTCAAATGTTGTCCAAGTGTACTGGGTTACCTCAAATTATATTAAGTTAGATATTCGATGTGGTTATTATGAAATAAACAAGCTGACTGTGTACAGTGGCATTCAATGGTTTCTCTGAGGATTCTCATATATTTGTATATTTGCTTTCTCAAAGGACGCGGTCAGAGAATTGTGTGAAATTCTGGTAGTCTTTACTACTAGTACAACTGTCTGAATTTTATGTTAATCCTTTGTTTTGCTACTTGATTCACATACGTGTTGGGTGAGGACTAGTTCTTGGCAATATTAACTAAACTTCGGACTACTCGCAGGACGCTCGATCCAGCTTAATCGTAAAACGGTAGTGTGAGACGGTCATACCACCATAGAGACAGTGGGTTCCTTTTGGAGTTATTAAAGAAGGTATACTTTACAGCAAGTAAAAACATTACGACATTACGATCACATTGCCCTAAAGACAGTGAATAAAAAGCAATTTGTACACTTCGTAAACAAAGTTAAATTATACCACCTTTACGGCTACATTGCCCTGAAAACAGTGAGTTTATGAGTGCATTATACGCACGGTATTCTGTAAATTATGAACAAATGTGTGTACAGTTGCCCTAAAGACAACTAATATCTACGTTGATACCAGTCCTAATTATCCACTAGCCTACACGCAGTATCGAATGTATTCAATACGTATGGGAATACTTTTTAGTTACACAATATCTGATGCGCCATAGTGGGTCTGTCTACCTAAACTACCTAATAGTTTTAATTAGAATAACGGACGTTTGTAGCTATATACTGTTGCTGCAAAAGAAATACTATTTCTTATCTCAAATATAGGCACAGATCTACTAGATCCAAGACATTATGTGTACCGGGGTGCTTAACCATGCACTTCTTACAGACTACAGAATTACACATATATGATGCTACCAAAGTTTTTAGTGTGTGCACGCTTTAATGGTTATTTATTTATTTATATTTAAAGCACACAACTAAATAAATTTTCGTAAGAACATACGCTGTAAATTCGTCCAGTGATAATATATTTACTGACAAAACAATACAAGCTTCTAAGCAGTGTGAAAGAAAATTGGAGCTTCCAGATTGTTCATATGCGCAAATAACATATTTCCATCGCAAGTAATATATTTAACTCTCATTTCAATATTTGCACTTAAGCACGAAGTAGCATTTAATACAGTCGTCGATTCCATAACTATCAAATCTTTCCACTGATCACTCAAATAGAATATGGAAAATTGTTACTTGAGTGTCCAGTTCGTCGGTTATTAGTTACAACAAGACGAACTTTGAACATCAATTTCTATCATATAGCATCATCAATCCCTGATAATTTCAATGGTATCCTACACACGGGTTTTTGCTGCCTCATTGTCAACGAACGTTCCTGGTTTTGAAAGCTTACAAGTATAGCGCAATCGTGAATTATCTTCTGCGCTTTACGAAGGAAACGATTCGTCCATAACTGCCAACACGTGATCTGCATACAAAAGGGTACGGCGTTGCCAAGTTGACAACTGCAAACGAGTCTCGCTAGAATGCGTTGGAGTGGCGCTGTTACGTTCGAACGTGACGCGTCCTATTCATGTACGCCAGCCTCCGTCCACACTACTCTTGCAATAGTGTTCAGACACTGAGTATGGTACGGTCCGTGCGCGACCGTGACATTTGACGCTCAACGAGGGGCGTGGATCCAGGAACTCTTGTCACTTCAGTACGTTACCACCAAACGTTATCACTCACTGAGTTTCAATTGTTTCATTTTTCATTTGAAGAGCTAATAGTGGGCTGATTTGCATTACTTAGTCCCTACCTGTGAGCTTTCAAATTATTATTAGTTTTTCGTCCTAAGAGGGGTGGTTTTCCGCGTCCATAAATGCATTAGACCCAAATGTTTCTTCAAGGGTAAATCCGGGTCTATATTAGAAATACGCGGGCACGTGATATGGCCAGGCTACCTGAAATAGTGTAAATGGGAAAAAAGACGATTTCTTCGTTCCACTGTCGATGCGAGTTGGCATAGAAAACTGATGTTGTATGTCTGGTCTATCAGCATCATGTCCTTCACCTGGGCGGCGGTGATTCGTTTCTGAAACTCAGCGGGTTACTCATGGAGTCGCATTCGGTCGAATGCTCTCTACCATCCGATGCATATTCTCCTGGAATAAATTTACATGCGTGCCTTCACTAGTCCATATATCTCATTCCGCTACCTCGAAGCCATCGTGTTGTTCCGGTGCCCGGGTATGTAGGTCTGTGGGTACCGGGTCTCCATCCTTGCTAACATCACGCTCCGTTACCTTACGCAGCACTAACTCGACCACCTCACGCTCACCCTGGCGGAGTGTCACTTGCCATCGTAGAAGTCGGTGTATATGTGGTGGATATTCAGGAAGTGGCGTCTCAGTAACACCTCCTAGGTTATCCTTTCGACAACGATAAAATGATGGTCGAACTCTAGACTACCTGCTCTGATTGGTAAAATCACTTCGCCCCTCACATGCTTCTTCCAGGTACCAGAGTAATCGATAAAACATCGTTCTTGGCTGGCTTTAGTTGCGCCCTTGATATTATGGCGCTTATCTTTTTTCCAAGCCTTGTATTTACACAGGGGGATGTCCACACCACTGTCTACTAAGGTTCTCACTGGATGATGCAGCACTTGAATGTATATAGTTATGGTCGCATCTTACCACCTCGGTGGTTGGTTTTCTTTTTCTCTCGAGTGATCTACTGCGATCTGTCCCTCGCTTTTATAGTCCCTCCTCACCATATTAAGGACAAGGTATTGAATAGAGAACTCGTTAATATCTTCGTTACATCCAGAAGGTTCCACGCATTCATTGTCTACTTAAACTCCATCCTCTCTCATGCCCTCGTTCCATGCGTCACACTGGGTCATCTCCGTGGATATCATATTACGTCCGACTCTCAAGGACGGCGAGGTGGTCCGTTTTTTGGATCACACAATAGTGCTGATGACGCCATTCCTGGTAGCGGCCGGTCATCTGGTGAGGTCGTATTCCTATTTCTTAACTCATCTGGCGTACTGTTGCACTGTGGTTCGGGGTGAACATCATAGGATTTCCTCCTACTCCAGTTTCCTCGCTCTCTCATGTAAAAACGGCGTCGGCTTCTGCCTCTGTAAAACCTCCTCGCTTGGCTGCGCGTGTCCTCACGTGAAACCTCACGGGTTGTGCAGTCTGAACCTGGGTGGTCTTGAAACAAAGTCTCAGGTGTCGAGGGCTGTTCTCGTCTGACTTCGCGAGCATACAATTTATTCCTCGAGTCTTCCTCTTTTGGATGGGACAAACGGTTTTTGTTGTTCCGTTGCGTCGTAAATGGGCTCCAGCCATCGTATGACGTCTAAAAGATCGATCAAGCTGGTGAATCTGACTGTTGTCATTTGGCGTTTTTGGGCAGGCGGTCTGTGAACAGCGAACCGATAAAATCCACTGGCCGACAGAGGTATCTGATATGTGTGTTGGTCCTGGCACTTTATTTGACGTGGTAGTCACGCCGAAAAGTCAACTCTGAGTGTGGTAAGAGGTCAAAGAATGCTGCAAGACGCAAAAGACTATGAAAATCGCTTTGTCATCAAAATTCTTAGAATTGCACTATGTAACTACTTAGTTGTCGATCAGGAAAATTGAGTTGCATCAACTCAAAATATTGCTCAATCAATACTACAACATTTCTGATGCTAAAGGATTAATCATGAAATAAGTTTACGTTTTACACAATATTTAATCCCAAACAAAAGTAAAATAATGAGTACATGTATGAAATATCACTCATAAACTCTCCATTAGCTCACTTCAGTAGACTAGGTGCAGATTTCTTTTTACTTGGCTTTTTACAACTGAGAATAAATGTAATCCAATTTGGTTGTTTTAATAAAATTTACTATTAAATTCACTCTAAAGGTAAGGGCGCAACACTGAGTTTTCAGAGCGACGAGTTTTATATTGTTTAGAGTCTGGAATTGTATATTTGTAAGAGCTGTGCAAGGCAATACTTTTTGCTCATTGTCGTATGTAATTATTAGTATCAATGTTTTGTTTATTTTCAGAATTGGGTACATAACTGCTTGTTTATTATGGGTTGATGTATGTTGTTTTTCTGTTATATGTACGTAATTATGTACGTGTTTTTATTTACTGATAATTTTGACTACACGTTGCGTCTGTTCGTGGTATTGGACATTATTGTCCGTAGTATTTTTTTGTCCTCGGTTCTCAATTACCAGTCTTACGAATTGTTTTATGAGGCGTTGTATATGACTCTGGTAACGTTATTATCATCAATACGCTTTAATGTCACTGTCTTGTGTCTTGGAGTATTTCACAGATGTATTATTTGCAATGTTTTTTGACTGAAACCACGTGATTCGAATGTTTATGGTTATTGCGTACATGTACCCGAAAGCCTGGAATCTAGAGTGTGATGTACATACAAGCTTAGTAATACCTCTTGCTTTCTGTTTTTATTAAATATCTAAACCTTTTGAAATTTTGAAATTCGTAGAAAAGGATAAACGACGACTCCCATTTTCTTCTTGTCCTGTAAATTTGCTTCTAACATAGCGTTTTAGAACATATGCCTCGCTCGTTCGTTTTTTTGTAACATTTTTCCTCTTGTGCTTAAAGACTCGGAGAGACCCATATGAACAAGGTTAGTATAACTGACGTTTCTGCTTTCCATTCATCACACCGTTGATTATATTTTAAAGCAGGTACCTTTCCACGGGCTAAGAGGAGCGGGAACGTGAGGAGCAAACATGGAGAACGGGAGGCAGAGAAATTCCTCGAAGGGCTGTTAGAGCAAAACATAAAAGGTGCTCAGAGTTTTTTCCATTTGTGAAGGATTATTTTCTTTTTCCAGTTCTTTCTTTTTCCATTTCTTTTCCGTTGGCTGGGCACTATGTAGCATTTACTTTCAGTCAGACGACCGAAGCTTTGCCCGTTTTATTTCTCATCACAAAAATTTTGTGTCCAAAGATATTCGTTTCTTAATTTTATTTCGTTGCATGCCAGAACTTAACAGTTTGTTTAACGGTATAACGTAGTAGTAGAATGGGGTGCCATTGGATTGTGTTAGCAATATGGGCAAAAATCGTTGCAACCACTCCTCTTCCCCCATACCGAGAGTACTATTCTGTAACTCGACGATATGTTATCCCAATCCTCTTAGCCACTGGTTGTGTCATTCCTAATGAAGAAACCTTTCGTAACTTAGATAGTTCTTGTATGACAGTTCCGGATTGGAAGCTATTCATTATCATTTTTGTCCATGCTTCGCTGGGCACGGTAATTTTGATACTGAAAGACGATCTTAACGATGATTTTTTAAAAAACGATTTATTCGTTGAGGCAGTCCCCGAATTTACCTCTTTTTATGCCTCCATCATGTTAATGGATGTATAAAACAGTGACAGACAATTTTTTGGTTATCACGCAGTTGAGAAGGGGTTTGAGGAAATTAATGCATTTGTCACGTGGGAGCCATCGACGTAAATCTCAAGATAGGGTGTTGGAGGCAGAAATTAGGTTAGCCATTATATATACATTTGTATATACATATATATATATATATATGTATATATATATATAAACGACAACTGTCTGAAGACGTAATTTGTATAGAAACAGACAATCGGGAAGAGATAAATGGCTCGTTAGGAAGGATTATAAAAATGTAAGTAACTTCTGTAGGTCGTGTTTTGGAAGAACTCAACAGACGAGCTGGCCAGACGAAGCGTTAATACAGAAATAAATTAAGTATATTTTTTAGAAAACCAAATGTTGCTAGCAGGTAATGCATACGTGCAAATCGTACATTGTATATTGGTCACGGCATAGGTCGGGGATTTCCGCAAACTTTCGTTCTGTCTTGACGATGAGAGGTTCCTCATTGAAAGCAAGCAACTAGGACGTGTATATATGTGAGTCGCATCCCAGTGGCTGTAGGCGTGTCGTTATGAGTTGGTCAACATTATATGTATCCCAGACCCGGCATCGAACTTGGGAACTTCTCGGTGGAGGGAATACCCCACCGCTACGGCAACTAGAACTGCACATAGGAAAGACCATACGGGAATATTTGTATTGGGTGGGTGCACAACACCTGTTGGATTTGTTAAAATCACGATTGAGTTTTCCCCAGCCGTATAGTTTAGGTAGAATGCACAATAATGTTTTCTCTAATTGAAAAAAAATTGTTGTATAGTCATAACTTTATAAAAACAGCACGCTACCCTGCCACAAATAACGATGATAGTGTTTTTAAGAGCAGGCAGTTTTACTCATATAGTTGTGGATGCTGTCGAACACTGAGCGCACTACAAATATTAAAAAAATGTTGCTGTGTTAAAAACCGCTTGATGGGGCACGGATCTTTAGATAAATTACAGAAATTCGCTGAATACGCTATTTTCCTTTGTGAATGTTGTACCAAGGGTGAGTCAGATAGATATGTAATGTCTACTTCCAGGGAAGGGTGGAGCGCATTCAACAGAACACAAGACAATGATTATAACGCGATTCACAAACTGTCCATTGGGCATCAAAACTGGGAAGAATTGTGCAGGAAAGGGAAATGGTACTGTATGTTACTTGTTTACTAACCGATGGTAACAATAAAAGCATGGATATTTTAAAAACTAAGGATAGGTGTTCTTTGGCGTACTGTCAGGTATCCAGCCCTCCTGAAAATGTCACAACTCATCCACAGGAAAATGAAACCCGGGAAACGAATATGATATTGGTTGTATCTACCTTGTTTACGAACCAAGTTTAAAAATTCAACCGATGATGTATATAGAAATAAGAATGAACCTTCCTTAACGTAATACGGGCGTATCCCGCCTTCAGGATACATTTGCCTAAGAAGGCGGTGGAGCAATGTAGATGAAACCTATACTTTAAAATCAATAATAGCACGCTTGTGTACTGGTATTGTACTTTTGCGGCAAGGTTAGTTGTAAGCAAAGGATCTCTGTACACCGCAAACGTGGAAAATCACAGAGAACATAGCGGGAATGTGCATTAATACTGTACTCACTGCATGAGCATCCCCTTGCATTGGGAATGTAACTTTCGAATTAAGATATCAAAAAGATCCAACGTGAATAATAATAATATAAAGTACGAATAATATTCAATTGTAGATTAACAAGTGGCCAATACAACCGAACCGCAATGTCAATAGTTTTATGCATTCGTAATAAAACTACAGCAGGATTGGCTTGTCCAAAGACGTAACTGATTAGTCCAGATTTCTGCTACTTCCGTAGCGTAATGTAAATTGTTTTATGCATCCGTAATAAAGCTATGGCAGGATTGGCTTGTCCCAAGGTGCAACTGCCTAATCGAAATACCCGACACATATAGGAACAATATACAGAATATATATAAACGCAGCAACTCTTCCATAACTATAGTACCAGTTATGTATTATTAGTTGGGTCCTCCACCTGTGTATGTAATAGTAGAATCAACAATCGAACACGGTAATAGGTAGCAATAGTGGAAATACAGCCAAGTAAGTGGACTTTGCCGTATTCAAATATTCGAAATTAATATCAGAGACATTAGGTAATTATGGGCTAGGTGTCTGTAGCACACAAACAGATCAATAGAGTGGTGCATTATCGTACCACGTATATATATAGTTAATAGTCGAATTGACAAACCAATAAGAGTTTCAACATGGTCATTGGATTGGCAGAACTTTGGAATTTAAAAATAACAAGCACAGATGTTTGCACCTAGCTTCAGGTAATTAATCTTGCATATACATTGGTAATTCGTCGAGCGGAGAACAGGGAAATGGATGGAGTCTTTGAAAATGAGTACAAGTTAATAAAGATAGGGTTTCAAGCCAACATAAGACAACGACGGTTGCAAATTTCATTGAGGATAAAAGTGCGAGAGATGCTGGAGTTAATGAACATGGTTCGATGACGCCACCATCACAAAAGTCAGCTATGAAAATGAAGTACTAGAATTACAAGTAAGGAAATATTACACTAAGTAGCCAATATCGGAGTCTTGGATGGAGCACACGTTCGCTATTGAATAATGTTACCGTAATGCCATTGGATAATAATAGGACACAACCAAAGTGCAATGAAGCAAGGTGATTGGCCGGTAATTGCTATAAACAACGTCGGCTACAGGCATTGAGGCCAGTTTCGAGCACGATGACGGCTTGTACCTGTTTAGACTCACACGTGAGTGCAAATTGCGTACTACAGCCATTTGAACACTGCACGCCCTCCTTTTCGGTCGCTTGCATCTACTGTTATGCAAGTATTCCTCTGGAAGATGATGATGACGGACATGCTTGTATCAACCTTTCAGCAGATGAAGTACGAGATGAAGTTTTGGAGACTGGCGTTTTTTGATACACATCATTCAGTCTACAATATTCTTGCTGAAATGCATCCGGAGCAAGACATCACCGTAGAACGCTTTATACGTACCTATACAGAGATGATTGCTAATGACGATCATGTACAGGCAATCTACGATGTGCTGTTGGCAAAGGACTATGAACATGGAGCTTCACTTTCCAATCTACGATTTGCTGTGGGCAAAGGACTATGAACATGGAGCTTCAGTTTCAACTTTGGAACAGGATTAAAAACTGAAACACAGCGATTGAATTGAAAAAAAGTCATTATTGTACAATTAACAAATACAGTGATTCGAGTACAATTTACAAGATGTTAGTGACAAACAGTTACTTGGCCATTAGATTGAACCATGGCTACAAAGAAAATGTTGTTTTCCCACCGTAAGGAAACAAAATATGTTGCTACAGATAACGAACGTATCACTAATTACAGTATGCACTCGTTAGGAAATCATGCTGTTGTGTATAAACTACGCTAGGAATGAACAGTGTCCACCCCCTAAAGAACGTTTGGTGTAATTCAATATACCGGTATCACGTTGGTTTGTAGAGTACTGAGAACAAGTGAAATTGTACACTTGTATGTACTTACATGTCATTCTTGATCTCTGATATTGTAATGGTCATCAGTTGCTTACCCATGCTCAATCACCACCACCAATGTTAAATGTAAATAATAAATGGGTATTCCAAAAAAAGACAAGCGTGCGTTTAATCCCATGTTTTTTCCTAACTACGATATCCATAGGGAACTGTCATATATTGTTTTCTCACAATAGGGTATAATTTGCGGCGTTTGTGATGTTGCACAAGAACATGGTGTTTCACCTGTGATTTACAAACGACTCGAAAGTCGGCCTAACACAGGATACGATTAGGTTTAACGATTACGTTTTTACATACCCTTCCCTACCTTAAACATATCCTTAAGTATAATCTTCTTTCGTTTTCGCTGATTTAGGGTTATACCACGAATTTTGATCACATGGTTCAATTGTCCCGTAGATACTTTCTTTAGTTTGTAACAGTATTTCTTAGTTTCTCCTAGAAGTTAATGACGCATTGTTCACCCTGCAGGCAGTTCATCCTTTAGTTGACCAAGAAAATCACCTAGCGGGAACAATGAAGATTCATTGCGGCGTCGAACGTAGATAATACTATCGGTATCACAGTATAGGAAACGAGATATAGCGACAGTAGTCATTGCCTCATAGAGTCGTAGGCGTGCCCACGATGAAATTAAAGCTGCAAGCATGACATGGCTGAACGCGTAAGGTGTATTGCACGATTCCAGATCGCGATATGTAACAAGAAGTTTACTCCCTATTAGATTTACATGTTGAATTTTCAGATGAGGAGCATAGAAAATTTCATTAAACTCCTTAGTTGTTTTGACAACCGTTTGTTTGTTGTAACAACCAATTTAATAAGCATGTTGTCAACTCAGGATTAATTCAATATATCGATTAAAAGTAGAGGTTAGCAACACTTCATTTTCAAATTGAGTTTTATTATTTGTTTACACCACTGTTAATACTGGTAGAATAGTGGAATGAGGGCCAGGTGCGGCATAGCAACCACTGTCAGTTGGACACCTGCTCTTTTGTTAAAGGTTTTGGTAAGCGAACGTAACCCAAGGGAAGCAATGTTTTGTCTTTTGACTACCGATCGTTGTTGGGAAGTTATCGTTGATTAAAAACTGGTTCCTTTGTACATTAAGCTTAATGTTTTTCAAGGTGGGGAAAATATAATGTATCAAAGTATGAGTTTATATAATTCCATCCTATTAAGCTATTTGTAGGTGACAGAATTAGCTGTTGCAGATTCGGTATATGCATATACTTAATGGTACATTAGTTTCTGTTGTTTACGATTCTAAAAGATAATTGTTAATTGGCTGTTATTGGGAGAGGTCTTTTGCGATAGAAACGCTGTAACATGGTATTTATGATTTCTGTGTCTTTTATGTGCCCATTATAGGAATGGAAGTCTGAATTGTACTAAGAATGGTTGTTGTTACACTAGTAACCATAGAAGTCTAGTTTTGGAAATCAACGCCAGAGGTCACCACGACGCAGGTGACCAGTAAATAACAACTTTTATGATAGTTTTTATTCGCGTCTGCGCTCGTGTCATATATTTCCTGGTCGGTGTGGCAGTAGTTCTATTGGTTCGAACATTGTGAAGTGGGAAGATCCGCTCCATTGTGTAAAAAACAGTACGCTTTGTTATACGCTTACTCGTGTCTTTACATTACTGTTCGTTTCAAGTCATGAACAATCCTATTTCTGCTTTGCTTGCCACGCAAGAAATGCAAGGTTATGATGATCCTGAAACTGTTCTTGAGTACTGGAGATCCCTGTGCTACTACAAATTGGTAGGATTTCAAGCTGCTGAATCTGATCCTGACATGTTGGTGCATTATCTCCTCTACTATTTCTGGAACGACGAAGAAGCCTTTTTACAATTTTGTGCAAGTGCCCAGGACATTCTCGATCTAGGGTACTATGTTTTTTCGGAAATGTGGAAAGTAAAGAACTGGCCTGGAGTTACTATATCGAGCTGATACCAGACTATGATGGTTTCATTTCACAGGAAACCCGAAAATTCTTCGGGTTCGAACCCTGTTCGCTTGGTGTTTGTGGTGACATTGACCCTGAGAGTGATGATGTGTGTAGTGCCCTGGACCTCGATACTAGTGATGGTTATGTGTGTGATCATGTGCAGCATAGTGCTACGAATATGGATGCGACACAGTCGATGCAAAATCATACTAAGTATATAATGTACGGCGCTGGGCGTGATCCCCATTTTAAGATTATTTCTAAAAACCCAAAACGTATCCGAATTTCCCTCTACGAGGTCGTGAAATAACAATTCGACCTATTGTAAACACTATTCGAGATCCGGAGGAGTTTGTAACTATTTTTTTCAGTTTGCTATGGACAAATTACTACTCGATGTCGACCCAACCTTGCAAAGATGGATTTAGTCTCGAGAGCTCCCAGTGCACTGTAGGAAAGCCTGTATACATACCTTTCCAATTACGAGCATATCTTACAGCGGACAGTATGCTTAGAAATATTGAAAATGTTTTAAACTAGAACGAGAATTCCTGTTACGTGATAATATCACAATTAGGGTGGATATTACGGATCCCTGTCGAGACCAGGGACGCCGTAGTAATGCTAAGTATAGACCTTTAGTAGATTATTTGCAAATGCACATTATTCCTGGTGAACAACGTCCACACTGTCTAGGTATTGCATTGGTCATGGGGCGGATACAAATTATATTATAACTGCCTATATGAAAGCACATACTGACAACTGGCATGCTAATGCCATAGAACTGTGTTATTTTGCATGGGTGGACTTGCCTAGCAGCAATGGTGGTAGTTTAGATGACGTAGACCTGTTCCAAATGTACTTTGCGAAGAAGTATATAATTATTATTTATTGTCGTGTGTCCAAAACACGCCAGTACGAAAAAATGTATGTTGGTCCATAGGCAAAAATGAAAATATTTATCCGTTTTGAAGATAAACATTACGATGCCATAGCTAGCATTGCGTCCTTTTTAGGAGGTAGAGGGTATTGCGATTATTGTCTAAATTCTTATACTAATCTTCGATCGCATACATGCCCGTATCTTTGTAGTCTATGTGAAAGTATCATTCCGATACAGAAGGTAATGTGGAAAACAAACAATATTATGACAAGTATAATCGCATCAATCAAACATGCTTTGACAGGCATGCTGTAAAGGTGAATCGTAAATCATTATGTGATTATGTTCAGGTATGCGTAAAACTCGGTTGGTGTAGTAGATCAACAAAGCATGTGTGTGAGGAACATTTTTGTAAAAGTTGTGCAGTGTATGTACATGATAGCCATATTTGTTATGTCAAACCTGAACGCCCTAAGCGTGTCGAGGATTTTTTATATCATGTTCACTATATTGAGACAATGCGCATGGATGCTAACGATAAGTGTGAGCATGAATTAGTGCCTAATTTAATTTGTGTATCGCATCGATGTCATCAATGCAAACATATTCATGGCAATACCTATAGATGTTTGAATGTTTGTTGTAATGATGATGGCTCTCGTGACTTTACCTTTTATACTATGGTCCCGTTTATTACACATATGTTACAGCAGAGTCCGAAGTTCACACAAGTGGTTGCGCTGGCACAGAATGCTCCCGGCTTCGACTATTTATTTGTTGCCCGTGAAATATTGGAACATCAGCAATTAGTACCTGAAATACTTACGAGTGGCCACAAAAGGATGCAGTTAACAATAAACAGCATTATATTCAGAGACACGTTCCTGTTTATGGGGGTTCGATTAGCGGACCTTCCGAAAACGTTAGGGCTGGACGAATCCCTGACGAAGGGGAACTTTCCGCACCTATTAACACCCCCCTATGAATCAGAATTATGTTGGATTATATTCAGACCTTGGGTATTACGATCTAGGAAGTACATCGGACAAATATACTGAGGCTATTACACTATGGCATAAGCAATGTGTCAAAGAGAAACAACATTCGACTTTCAGCGTGAACTGTTGCCCTATTGCCAGAATGATGTACGTACCCTCACATTAGCTCTTATTCAGTTTTCCAATTTAATCGAGCGTACAACAGACGGTCTTCAATATTTTTTAACACGTGTGCTATAGCTGCAGGCGCGATGAAATATTATCGAACCCAGTATCTTAAAGAAAATTCCATCCCTGTCATCCCTCCATTATTGTTTCATCATGGTACTAATCAAAGCAAGAAGGCGAAACTTTGGCTTAGGTATATAGAATATACACATAAAGTTAAGTTGCAAAGCTATGAACGCGGTGGCGAAGCCCAATTTAAACATTTCAAAGTGGACGGATATGATAAGAATACCTGTACATATGAGTATTATGGTTGTTACTACTATGGCCACCATTGTTTTACACAACTCAGAGATCTACCTATAGGAAAACAAGGGCGTAGTCTGAATAGTCGATATGCCGACACTATGGCAAGGGAGGAGTTTTTACGGCAGACATGTAACGTACATGTTGTGTGCATTTGGGAATGTCAGTGGCACAAACAGGTAAAGACTTCAGAGGTTATTCAAGCCTTTCTTCACGATCATTGTTGAGATATTGAAGAACCCTTATGTCCTAAGAGTTCCTTGAAGAGCGGACGAACTGAATGCTTCCAACTCCTTTACGAATACAGTGAATCGAAAGTAATCGAATTTAATGACTTTACCTCGCTCTATCCCTGGGTCATTGCTACCCGTCCACTTCCGGTTGGACCCATAACAGTGCATAAAGGCACGGACATGCCTGATCATAGCCAGGTGCAGGGTTTAGTCTTTTGTAAAGTTATCCCTCGATCCGGTGTGTCCATTCCCATATTACCATAGAACGCCCACAATAAACTTATGTTTCGTTTGTGTTGAATGCGTATGGAGATGTTACACACCGAGGAATGTACTCATACAGACGAAGAACGTGCTATCAAGGGTGTCTGCATGCCTCAGCTCCATGCTGCATTACATGCTGGTTATGGTATTGTCGACACGTATGAAATTTGGGAATCGGAAATGTCGGTGGACTTGTTTAAGGGGTACGTAGGAACCTTCCTTAAGATGTAGGAGGAAGCCTATGGATTTCCTGAGAATTGTCAAGGTGAAGAGAATAGACAACAGTATATTCAGGATTATTTTAATCATGAGTGAATTCACCTAGAGTATGATAACATTGACAAAAACGAGGACCTTCGATTCATTGCAAAAATATATTTAAACTCCTTGTTTGGCAAATGGGCACAATGGTGTGATCTTCCAAAGTTGTTACAACAACTCAGGAGTTTAATGAAATTGTCTATGCTTTTCATCTGGAAATTCAACATGTAAATCTAATAGGGAGTAAACTTCATGTTACCTATCGGGATTTGGAATCGTGTAATACACCTTACGCGTTCAGCAATGTCCTGCTTGCAGTTTTAATGTCATCGTGGGCATGCCTACGACTGTATGAGGCAATGAGTACTGTCGGTATAGCTCGTCTCCTGTACTGTGACACCGATAGTACTATCTACGTTCGACGGCGTAACGACGGTAGGGAAGGATACGTATAAAGGTAAACAGATCGTTACACCTAATCGTATCCTGTGTTAGGCCGACTTTCGAGTCGTTTATAAATCTCAGGTGAAACACCATGTTGTTGTGCAACATCACAAACGCAGCAAATTAAACCCTATTGAGAGAAACAATATATGACAGTTCCCTATAGATATCGTAGTTAGGAAAAACATGGGATTAAATGCATGCTTGTCTTTTTTGTAATACCAATTTATTATATACATTGGTGGTGGTGATTGAACATGGGTAAACAACTCATGACCATTACAATGTCACAGAGCAGGAATGACATGTAAGTACATACAAGTGTACAGTTTCACTTGTGCTCAGTACTCTACAAACCAACGTGATACCGGTGTACTCAATTACACCAAATGTTCTTTAGGGGGTGGACACTGTCCATTCCTAGCGTAGTTTATATACAGCACCATGATTTACTAATGACTGCAACCTTCAATTAGTGATACGTTCGTTATCTGTAGCAACACATTTTGTTTCCTTCCGGTGGGAAAACAACATTTTCTTTGTAGCCATGGTTCTATGTAATGGCCAACTCTAACTGTAATGTTTACAAGACAATAGACTTTGTATGTGCCGATTCTCATGTAACAATCTATCGGGGAGATACTACACTATTAGGCTTATATGACATGGCGGCCTCGGTATCCTGCTTGTTATGGAAGAGGTTATTGCATTGTTTAATGCAATTTCGACTGTTATATCTATACGTTGTCATGTATATTATCTTGTAACTGTTTGTCACTAGCATTTTGTAAATTGTACTCGAATCACTGTATTTGTTAATTATACAATAAAGATCTTTTTTCAATTCTATCCATGTGTTTCAGTTTTTAATCCTGTTCCAAAGTTGAAAGTGAAGCTCCACGTTCATTCTTTGCACACAGCACATGGTAGATTGCCTGTACATGATCGTCATTAGCAATCATCTCTGTATAGGTACGTATAAAGCGTTCTACGGTGATGTCTTGCTCCGGATGCATTTCAACAAGATTATTGTAGACTGAATGATAAGTATCAAAAATCGCCAACGTCTCCAAAACTTCATCTCGTACATCATCTGCTGAAAGGTTGGTAGAAGCATATCCGTCATCATCATCTTCCAGAGGAATACTTGCATAACAGTAGATGCAAGCGACCGAAAAGGAGGGCGTGCAGTGTTCAAATGGCTGTAGTACGCAATTTGCACTCACGTGTGAGTCTAAACAGGTACAAGTCGTCATCGTGCTCGAAACTGGCCTCAATGCCTGTAGCCGACGTTGTTTATAGCAATTACCGGCCAATCACCTTGCTTCATTGCACTTTGATTGTGTCCTATTAGTTGTAAGCTTCGTAGTCTTATGTTTGCTGGAAACCCTACCTTTACTAAAATGTACTCATTTTCAAGGGCGTTATCCGTTTCCTTGTTCCCTGCTCGACCAATTACCAATCTATATGCAAGAATAATTACCTGAAGGTAGGTGCACATCTGTGCTTGTTATTTTTAAATTCCAAAGTTCTGCCAATCCAATGACCATGTTGAAATCCTTATTGGTTTGTCAATTCGACTATTAACTATATATATACGTGGTACGATAATGCACCACTCTATTGATCTGTTTGTGTGCTACAGACACCTAGCCCATAATTACCCAACGTCTCTGATATTAATTTCGAATATTTGAATACGGCAAAGTCCACTTACTTGGCTGTATTTCCACTATTGCTACCTATTACCGTGTTCGATTGTTGATTCTACTATTACATACACAGGTGGAGGACCCAACTAATAATACATAACTGGTACTATAGTTATGGAAGAGTTGCTGCGTTTATATATATTCTGTATATTGTTCCTATATGTGTCGGGTATTTCGATTAGGCAGTTGCACCTTGGGACAAGCCAATCCTGCCATAGCTTTATTACGGATGCATAAAACAATTTACATTACGCTACGGAAGTAGCAGAAATCTGGACTAATCAGTTACGTCTTTGGACAAGCCAATCCTGCTGTAGTTTTATTACGAATGCATAAAACTATTGACATTGCGGTTCGGTTGTATTGGCCACTTGTTAATCTACAATTGAATATTATTCGTACTTTATATTATTATTATTCACGTTGGATCTTTTTGATATCTTAATTCGAAAGTTACATTCCCAATGCAAGGGGATGCTCATGCAGTGAGTACAGTATTAATGCACATTCCCGCTATGTTCTCTGTGATTTTCCACGTTTGCGGTGTACAGAGATCCTTTGCTTACAACTAACCTTGCCGCAAAAGTACAATACCAGTACACAAGCGTGCTATTATTGATTTTAAAGTATAGGTTTCATCTACATTGCTCCACCGCCTTCTTAGGCAAATGTATCCTGAAGGCGGGATACGCCCGTATTACGTTAAGGAAGGTTCATTCTTATTTCTATATACATCATCGGTTGAATTTTTAAACTTGGTTCGTAAACAAGGTAGATACAACCAATATCATATTCGTTTCCCGGGTTTCATTTTCCTGTGGATGAGTTGTGACATTTTCAGGAGGGCTGGATACCTGACAGTACGCCAAAGAACACCTATCCTTAGTTTTTAAAATATCCATGCTTTTATTGTTACCATCGGTTAGTAAACAAGTAACATACAGTACCATTTCCCTTTCCTGCACAATTCTTCCCAGTTTTGATGCCCAATGGACAGTTTGTGAATCGCGTTATAATCATTGTCTTGTGTTCTGTTGAATGCGCTCCACCCTTCCCTGGAAGTAGACATTACATATCTATCTGACTCACCCTTGGTACAACATTCACAAAGGAAAATAGCGTATTCAGCGAATTTCTGTAATTTATCTAAAGATCCGTGCCCCATCAAGCGGTTTTTAACACAGCAACATTTTTTTAATATTTGTAGTGCGCTCAGTGTTCGACAGCATCCACAACTATATGAGTAAAACTGCCTGCTCTTAAAAACACTATCATCGTTATTTGTGGCAGGGTAGCGTGCTGTTTTTATAAAGTTATGACTATACAACAATTTTTTTTCAATTAGAGAAAACATTATTGTGCATTCTACCTAAACTATACGGCTGGGGAAAACTCAATCGTGATTTTAACAAATCCAACAGGTGTTGTGCACCCACCCAATACAAATATTCCCGTATGGTCTTTCCTATGTGCAGTTCTAGTTGCCGTAGCGGTGGGGTATTCCCTCCACCGAGAAGTTCCCAAGTTCGATGCCGGGTCTGGGATACATATAATGTTGACCAACTCATAACGACACGCCTACAGCCACTGGGATGCGACTCACATATATACACGTCCTAGTTGCTTGCTTTCAATGAGGAACCTCTCATCGTCAAGACAGAACGAAAGTTTGCGGAAATCCCCGACCTATGCCGTGACCAATATACAATGTACGATTTGCACGTATGCATTACCTGCTAGCAACATTTGGTTTTCTAAAAAATATACTTAATTTATTTCTGTATTAACGCTTCGTCTGGCCAGCTCGTCTGTTGAGTTCTTCCAAAACACGACCTACAGAAGTTACTTACATTTTTATAATCCTTCCTAACGAGCCATTTATCTCTTCCCGATTGTCTGTTTCTATACAAATTACGTCTTCAGACAGTTGTCGTTTATATATATATATACATATATATATATATATATGTATATACAAATGTATATATAATGGCTAACCTAATTTCTGCCTCCAACACCCTATCTTGAGATTTACGTCGATGGCTCCCACGTGACAAATGCATTAATTTCCTCAAACCCCTTCTCAACTGCGTGATAACCAAAAAATTGTCTGTCACTGTTTTATACATCCATTAACATGATGGAGGCATAAAAAGAGGTAAATTCGGGGACTGCCTCAACGAATAAATCGTTTTAAAAAAATCATCATCGTTAAGATCGTCTTTCAGTATCAAAATTACTGTGCCCAGCGAAGCATGGAAAAAATGATAATGAATAGCTTCCAATCCGGAACTGTCATACAAGAACTATGTAAGAGTTACAAAAGGCTTCTTCATTAGGCATGACACAACCAGTGGCTAAGAGGATTTGGATAACATATCGTCGAGTTACAGAATAGTACTCTCGGTATGGGGGGAGAGGAGTGGTTGCTACGATTTTTGCCCATATTGCTAACACAATCCAATGGCACCCCATTCTACTACTACGTTATACCGACAAACAAACTGTTAAGTTCTGGCATGCAACGAAATAAAATTTCTCAATTCCTAGCAAATATAAATTCAACAACATTCAAAACAAATCTTGAATGATAATTGCGCCCCCTGGCTATAATTGACGTATTTAAAACGAAATAGTTATGAACAGCGCGTCCCAGCACACACACACACACACAGCACGCTCGTAAAATCATCCAAGCAACTTTTCGTTCGAGCTTTGATTCTGTGCTTCGTCATATCTTTCTTATAGTAATAAATACTACTACCTACTACTACTAGTAGTATGACAGCGAAAGTATTATAGTGACATAATCAAGGATATCGTTATTCACGCATTTAATTAGAAAAATAGGCAATCCCGCACGTCTATCCGGGGGACATCCAGGGGATCTCCATGTGGGATGAACTGTTCTTATCGCCCACAGAGTTATCCCACGGATGTCCTTAGGTCATCGCTATGGGAGATTGACTAATCTGACGCTATTGGGATCTAAATAGGACGTCCCAGGGATGCACTCTGCTATGTGGGCGTATCCCTCGAGACGAGACCGAGACTTACCTCTCGAGACTATATTATTTTCACGGATGTCGATAATATTAATTTAGCTTTTGTTCATGTTGTTTCATACTAAAAGAAGTCTCGTGACAATTAGTTTCATTCTGATAAATTTTATTTAACATGTTATATTGTAATTTTAAAATACGCATATGACTATAAGTCATATAAATTGTCAGTTATCAATGCCTAACTATTTTCTGTTGTCTTCCAATAATAATATAAAAGTGTTGGAAGATATTTCGCGGACGGATAAGTACAGACATTTATTTTCTTCTGCCAATTCTCATCCACATGATTTCTCCCTGCTGATAGTTTTTTTTCTTTTACTTCTGTTGACACTCTCCCATTTCTATCAGCCTCTGCTAGACTGATTCCGTAAAGACTGTAAAGCATACGTCAAGAAGCCAAAGTATCTAAATTGTAATATACATCTTTTATTACACCATTTACTTACTATAATTTTTTAAAAATTGACAGATTTTTGCAGTACTAACCGATACCTTAGAAAAGATGCCGACAATATATATTTTATGGAAACAAATAAGTCGAAGCTCAGTCGAGGACATCTCAACTAACTTCGTAGCCCTGGTAGTTTCTGATTTAAAGATTGCCGACAGACAAACATAGCGATTGTACAAGGTTTCTCAGCACCTCTTGCTGAAGCCTAAATGTTGTATAAACTTTCCCTGTAGAAACTCCTTAGTTTATGCAGAAGAAATTCTGCACAACCTATCACGTAAATATACCTGTACATTCGATAAGAATAGTATTGTTTTTATAAAAATCAAGTGAGGCGGAGTGAGCACCCAATTTGGATGATCTTTATGTCTTTGGTGAAGTTTCGCCGAGAACTCCCGAACAACTCAACCACTTTCGTACCCTGAGTCGAAAGTTGTTGACAGACGGACATAGAGGGGATAAAACATTGTACATAGTACGCCTTAGACACAGTAAGGTTATTATTATTATTATTACCAATTAAACTTTGCTAGGATTTTTGGAATGACATTTTAATCTAATAACACAGCTTATTTGAAATACCAATGTACTTATTTCAGTTTATAAGATTAGCAATACGCTATTTGAACACATCTCACCCATATATTTTTGCTTTAATGTATGGACATGCAGCTGTAACCCATACCTATGTATTGGTTCTCTTAATCAACCAAACGCAGTATTGTAAACTAATTTAATCGTGTGGCTGTGGAGTTCGGTAAATGCTATTTTCAATTTTTTTTGTATTTGATTATTTCCTTGTATAAAAGTTCACAATAAGTAAAATTTTTGTCACGTACTCTTCACTGTTAAAAATCTTTTTAGCGTTTCTAGGAATTCTAAGGGAAGTTTCACAGAATTTTTAGCATTTCATGTTGTTTCACTGTAATGGAGGAAAACTCAGATACTTTTTGTAGGATTATCTGGATATTTTTCTTTTTCAGTTCTACACATGCGCAGAATGAGAAAACTTCATTATCATAGTTCTGCATGCAAAGTTGATCAAGAGTTTGCTGTCACCATTTTCTCAGTTCTTAATTTGGTAGAAATAGGGAAATATTTTCAGTGAATGGGAATTCCGAACCCTAACTGACAATTACATAAATAATTAAAATATGGCGTAAGTCTTGGGATCAACTTAGTTTATATCTTCGGGATTCAGCCAACATAACTCTAACACACTATACTTCATTCTTTTAACTGGAAATTTAGAACAGTCAGTACGACGCTGGAATTTTGACTAAAGAATCGTGTTCAAAACTTTAGACATCTGTTGTTGTTTTTTTCTCTTTTGCTCCCAACATTCCTGAGAACTGTATGCTGAATGGCTTTTATTAGCCGAATTACTGAAAACTAGCTATGGCTGCCTAGCTTTTCTCAGGAATATTTCGGACCATCTTTAACAGTGTACCGTTCATTTATTTCTATAAATCTTGTAAGAAATTTCGACTAAAATGTAAATTTTTCATTTTTAACTTAACAGTTAATCAGTCAATTTAAATATAATTTAGAAATCGCAAAACGTAAATGTTACGTATACCAATTTCGCAATTTGTGGTACAAAATAGATCCGTTTCCATAATAGAAATATTTTCATGTATCTCACTTATTGGTATTCTATATAACCAAAGATTATATAGAGGTTTTTCTCTCTATTTCAGAATATTAATATGACAAACTATGTTAATGTCATATTAATAGTCTTGTTCTTGTACTCAGATCGGAAAGCGAGTTCAACGTGCATCATTCACAGAGAGAAGACGAAGCACATGCTACCGTTTTGATATATTGAAAAAAAAATAAGGAGACGGGAACTATGCGTTGCAGGGAACGTAGTGGACGACCAAGGATCGCAAACGACAAGAACGCGGCAAGCGACCTTGTTGCAACCACTGTGAAGAGCCACACACGAAGTACTTGACGAATACATGCGAAATAACTATTGTCAGTCAGAAGTCCGTATTTAAGGTTCTGTACGAGAACAAGTGACGCCCGTATAAGCTGAAAGTGAAAAAAGAACTAAGTGGGGATTACCCAGACAGATATTCAGTTAGCACAATAGCACTCTAGAGCGGTGCAATGAGGATCCAATCCAGGATCCAAAAAGTCTGCCTTATTATTTACACTTGTTTAGACATATACTAAAAGAATCTGAAGAGAACAGCCATCAGACATAACTTTCCTACGGGTCTTATGATCAGAAGCTGGACTAAGGTTGTAGAGAGGTGTTCGAGGTGTTGTTGGAAGGCTATTGGCTAAACTAGCTCAGAGACACTACGACCGTCATGACTGATGCAGTGGTTCAATGTTGTCAACCCATTTTAAAGCCAATTGCTAAAAATACTTTAATTCCATTAGACCTATCTGCGCCAAAATTGGGAAAAACATTATTGGATATAATAGAAAAATTCTTAGTGTCACAGTCCCGAAGCACCCCAGTTGTCAGTATTGGCAACCTATTTTCTATACCATTCAATTTCTCGAACTGCTTGGTCTGAACCAAAAGTTGCCTAGAAGACCTTAAATTAAATAAAATTAAAATTGCTTCCACTACGGTAGACGTAGCAGTACCAAACTTGGCATAAATACTATTCGACACAATAGGAACACATTGTGAGTGTCCTCGTCCCCAAGGACAACGTTGTCAATGTTGCTGATCCGTGTCCAGAAAATATATTTTATGAACCACACGGTGTAAAGACGTGGTTGTGGTGTAGTTCGATGGATCTTGGCTTGACTAGCTAAGAAGCACTGGAACAGGTTTGATTGGTGTAGAAGATCAGTGTTGCCAACCTATTGTTTTTAAATTCATTTATTTAAATTGCTTCCTTTACTCAGACCTATCAGCACCAAAATCAGCATAAACATTATTGGATATAACAGAAAATTTATGTAGCTGTCACCGTCCCGAAGCGGAGCAGCTATTCTACTAACAATCGCGAAGGCTCAAGTCTAGGTGCGTTTGGAATGGAAATTATGATTCCTGAATTCCCAAAGTCGGAATTCTGGAATGCGAAATTTCGGAGGTCGGAATTCTGGAAAGTTTCCGAATTCTTACATTTCTACTTACGAATTTACGGAATTGATAGTAGTACAAAACCCCGTTTGGGGTAAAAGGAAGAGTGACGCAAGAATTCTACTCACAAAGGAAGTGATATCTATTTTGCGAGTGACTTTCTTTGTGTCACTATGGCGAAAGTATTGCCTTTGTAATAAAATTAAGAGACAGTATCCTTCCAGCATAGTGACACAAAGAAAGTCACTCGCAAAATAGATATCACTTCTTTTGTAAGTAGAATTCTTGCGTCACTCTTCCTTTTTCCCCAAACGGGGTTTTGTACTACTATCACTTATTTTGTAAGGCTGCCTATAAAAAAAAGACGGTAACACGAGCCATCTATGCCGATGCTCCTCTCTCCTGCACACGCGCTATAACGTGTAGGAGACACGTGTACTATAATATTCTTGACAGAAAGTACATTTTAAATTACTCACCATGGGAACGTGGAGGCTAGATAAAATTAGGTACGGTCATGTGTCTTTACATTTTTCTCCTTTACTGTCCAGATGAGTGGAGCAGCGGCGGAGAGTGTTCTCCGTACGAGCTCGTATTTAAAAAGTGGCACATGTCACTATGGCGGAAGGATACAAGATCGATTTTGATCCATATCTCGAAAACCGTAAATCCTATCAAAAATGTAAGCTTGGATTTATCCCATTCTCATGGGGACCCGCAATGGACCCCTAAAACCGCCCGATACCACCAATTTGGGGCTAAAACAAAAAGACACACAGAATGACGGACATACCTTTCTATCATTTGTGAAAATTTTGTGATTCGGTTTAAAAAGTCGTAACGTTTGAACCGCTCCACCGATATTAACGTATGATACACCGTTTGAAACGTATTGAAGCGTAGAATAAGATCCAGTAAGTTTCGGTCGCCTATATGGCATGGGGTCAGATGTGAAATTTTGATATTTTTTTCAAAGCGCCCTAGGGGGTCCCAAGGATATCCTACCGACCCAATTTTTTTCCTGTGTCTTAGTATTGGAAAGAGCTTTCAAATGTAAGTTCAAGCATCAAAATCGGACTTATACTTCGGTAGATCCGAAACTAACTGTATACTATCTGAGTGCCGCTAACAGTGTCCTTCGCCAGCGTCACTCGAAGAACTGACGTTCTTCATGATAACGTAACTTATCCTCCTACTAAAGGGAACATCTCTTAACAACCACATGGCCTCGAGAGAATACGCTACTTTCTACCCTACAACCGAAACAAAAGTGTAAAATGTACCCCGGTTCTAGCGGTGTACTTAACAAGCATAGTAAATATTGCTTTTATATCTTGTTGGTTTGTGTATGTACTTACAGTGATCAAAGTATCCTTGGGAAAAACGCAATCAACTTTAACACTTTATTTGTCTATATCCTTCCCGTGAAAGGACGTGTTATTTCTACACTTTAACATACTTCAACATCCTTCACCAAACAAAGCTGGCCGCGTGCTTACAACAACATGAAATTTTAATTTTATTAACAGAGTGATGAATAAACTCGATGCTCTATTTTTTACTTTAATTTATTCATTTTGAACAAAATGTTTTGTAGAAAATCGACTTATTCTTTGCACAATACTTACTATAGTTTTAGAAAATAGGTAAATTAGTGATACCGATAATCGATGTCGATCCCACGTCCACATTAACGATGTGGGGCGATATGGGTCCCATGAGCGGCCAACGTGCATGTGCTACTGCGGTAAAATACAAAAACATGACTAAATGTTTTAATTTCGATTCCTTAGAAGGATATAGGTAAAAAATTAAAAAATGATGTATTTCGGGGTCCATAATACCATTTTACCAGGGACAGCCAGTAACTGTGGCGGGAATACGTTCCGTTCACTGCATACGTTACCATGCATATATATATATATATATATATATATATATATATATATATATATATATGGCAACGCCCTAGCCGAGCTGGTCTACCGGTTCCCGTAAGATCACCGAAGTCAAGCAGCTCTGGGTCTGGTCAGTGCCATGGTAGAAGGAAGACAAGGTAAGTCCATCAGAGGACGCGCTAGCGACCAAAACTGCGCATGACGTCAGCTTCGACACACTGGCTCTAACGCAGAAAATCCATCCGCTTGTAGCTGCTTGTAGCTGCTTGTAGCTTAGCGTGAAAATAGCTAAGATGACACTCGTAGCATAATGTTCTTCTCTAAACATGTTTTTCTCAACTAGGAATATATAGCTTATTACTAGAATTTCTTTCGTGTATGCTACTATTTTCTTTTTACTTTCCTAGGAAAAAAGTCACCGTTGATTAGACAAATTTCCTCACCACCCTAGAGGTATTGTCAATGGTGCGTTTTTTTTCAAATTGGACAAGTAAATTGGACACGTATATTGGACAAGTAAACTGTTATTTGTGTGTGTGGGGGGGGGCGGGGGCTAAATCCTCTCATTTCACAATTTTCTTCATTTTTTTATAAATCTGTATCTTAGAGGAAGGATCTCTCAACTTCTTACTAAATTCATTTATTCTGATGGATGTTCGCAGGCGAAGAAAATAAGACAGTACCTCTGATTCGCATCTATTTCCAACGTTAGCGTTTATTCTTTCCGTGTGTTTTCTAACAATGCCCTTTTCTTTCCGAATAAATTCTGTGGAAGTTAACAAATTCATTGTTTGCTATTGTGATCGCATCCAAAAGTTGTTTCGATGGAAATGTCAATCCTCCTTTTGATATGTATCGTGTTCAAGTTCCCTGAAGCGGTTCTAGTGCCAAGTTCAGGATATTTTACTTTAAATTTAAAAGCCACGTGTCCAGCAATATATTCAAACTTTCTTCCTGGAGATCGTCAATAATAAAGGAATACACTTGGTCTTCATTTCCAGTTTCTTCTTCTGGTAGAACGTGTTTCAATATTTGTACTGTAGTACATAATAATTCATGCAATGCGGCGTTTTTTATGTACATATCTTGAATTAATGGAGATGCTTCTGTGTTCTCCTGCGAGGATCCAATGGTTTTGAAAAGGAGTATGCAGAAAAATAAACTAATATAAAATTGTACATCACTTAACATGTTACATGCTTTAGCAAACTTTTTTATGAAATATAAATCGAGTAGGGTATGCATGGTCTTAGGTTAGGAGTGGATAAATTCTCTGCTTGGCGTAATATTTCTGCCTGCTCAATTGAATTTATGTCATTTAGGCATCTGGGGTTCAGAATGGGATAGGGTAGGGGCAGGAGTTGAGAAGGTGTGGGCCAGGACCTAATTTGAAGGTACAATCCCGGCATTTGCCTTGTATGACAGGAAAAAACTGGAAAAACTAAGTCCGCCGTGGGGTTTAAACCCGCGTACCTCCCTTAGCCTCTGCAAAGTCCGCGAACCTAGCGCCTGAACCACGGTGGCTGGGTAAATATTAATATGAACTTGTTATATACTAGGCAAAACAAGGAGGTACAAATCAAGCAATAGGGGTCTTTGTATTTTGAAAATACAAACAACATGATAAAGACCTTACATACCAAAAGGTGCGCTTTCATGAAAAATACAGCTTACTCAAGCTACTAATGGAGCGAGTTAATATTTTGTTGATATCAATTTGAACAAACGTATTAACAATGCTTTGTAATCTAAAAGCCTATAATTACCCAACAATAAATACTTGCTATCCTAAACAACATGAATGCATTAGCTAACATCTTTCTGAATTTTATTAGTGGCAGTTTCAGGGTGGAAAGCTGTCATAAAAAGTGCAAATACTTAAAAACGTGCAGAAGGGCGTTTGAGCATATATAAAATTGTCGTTGAATTAATATGAAATAGACCACAATTTTAGTGCATTGAGAATTAAAAGTGAAGTGGTACTGGTAAATGCGCAGAAAGTGATCTAAAACGAACTCTAAGTAACGCGAACTTCGGTAAATTCGAAGTAAATGTGCATAGAATGTGCATTATGGACCACAAGCATGTAAGAGAACACACTGAACACACGAAAAGATCATATTTTGTCAGTAGGTTTCTGATAAAGTTCAAACATTAAAGTCAGCTTTAGTGAAATATTTGTGTGATTTAGACGAAGTAAAATTTTGAATGGAGGTTCAGTTTCCACCGAGGTCCATTTCGTGGAGTGTTTTCGAACCCACTTCACCGAAAACTGTAGGTCTCGTCTTTAAAAACTCACCAGCTCGTTTTGGATATTGGCAACAGTTCAATCAATTCGTTCCTTGATAAGTCATTAAGGATGCTGACTTTACACAAAACTGACGGATTCGAGAACTTCTATCATGTCTTTGAAAAGAAGCATTTTTTTTTTCCACAGACTATTATTTTAAAACAAGGAATTCCTCATAAAATAGTGACAACTTTATTGAAATCAAAATAATTATTTTTCTTTGCATTGCTTCTTTTCGACGCACGATGAATACAATTAAAACATACGAAAATATTTAACTCGCCATTCTTTGGATTAATTTTATCTTTCCTCTTGCAAGCAGATATCTATTGTTTCTGTAGATTATCTTGTTTGGGAAATGAATGGAACTTAACAGTTTCTTCACTACTTTTCCTATATCTTGAGTTTATTTTACAGCCATACACCGCGCACGACGGCATGTTTGTGGAAGTTTACAAATCGGTTATGCGCAATAAATACAAGTTCTATTTACACTATTCACAGTATATATGATATATTTTACAAACATATATAAACGCACACAAACACACAACAGTATAATCTGTGTTTTTGAGGACTTTTTATCGCCAAACAAGAACAAATTGACATTTTCAAGTGACAAGCAAAATGATGATCTTTCCTTGCAGACCACTGGCTCGTGTGTCGAAGGTGACGTCACGAGAAAAGAGAAAGCTGCGCGCGGACTTACCTTGTCTTCCTTCTACCATGGGTCAGTGCTTGGACGGGTAACCGTTGCAGTACTGCAGATGGTGTTGCCTGTGCGGCGTACACCCAGCGTCGTGAGACCAACTGGGGAGCTACCTGAATAAAGAGGTAGCGATCACAGTTGAGAGCTTCGACTCTCCTCTGCCAATACGTCTGGTCAGCGTGGGAGCAGTAGACCACCTCCTCCCTCCTGGAGAGGCCTCATCCAGTAGTGGATTGAATATGGCTGTGTATTATATATATATATATATATATATAAATCACAGACATATTCAATCCACTAGTGGATGAGGCCTCTCCCCGAAAGGTATATATGTAGGGAGTCTATATATTTGCGCCCGAAAATACACAGAATAAACTATATCTGTAGTGTGATTGGTTTAATTTTGTGCCTGTTCGCTGGGGCGAAAAACAGTGACAAGTTCCGCGCACGCGAGAACGGGAACTCTCTTTACGTTCACAATCACTGTCACACTTAGAACATTGGTTAAATTATTTAAAACACATTGGACACAACAAACTCGACTTTCTCACCATTTCACCTTCAATTTTGTGAGACAAAGCAGTGTGCAAATTGATGCTAAAACATTTTTCATAGTTTCTTACAATACGCACTTCAGAATAAGCTAAAGAGACAGTTCGAGTGACAACGTACTGAATTGCGTTCAGTAAAACTAGTGTAAATTCTTTCCACGGAGAAAGCTAAAGATATGAAGGACCTGCCAATTTTAATCACCAATTAAAATGACCGGATAAACAGATGCTGCTTGATTCAGAATCTGTAAGTTTTTCTCTAGATGTTTTAGTTGAGAGTCCAACTTGAATTCTTGGAAAAAGCTAACTAAAGCATGGCGGTTTATGTACCAAAACAAGTTGTATTGAATTATGGCCTTTAGGCATCTATGGCTCACGCTCGGATAGGGATGGGTAATAGATGTGCTAAAGGATCTGCCAGGGCCTAAGTTGAAGATACCAACCATCCTGACATTCGTCTTGTGTAGCAGAAAATAAACTCTGAATGGTCGGATGTTGATATCAACCCAGGAGGTCCGAAAGGCGAAGATATGACTGCTCGCAGGAACCAGATTAGAAACGGTCTGATAAATGTATGGAGTCAAAGTCTAATCACCCAGCCGTCGTAGTCCAGACGTGAACTTTGGTTCGGCAATGGGTAGGCACCTGGCTTCAAACCGCACGGCCGACCCTCCTGACTGTGGGTTTTTCCAGGTGTTTACTGTTTCATCAGGCAAATGCCAGCATGAAACTTTAAGGCCCTTGCTGTTAACTTCCTCATCCTATTCTGGCCTTAGTCAAAGATGCCTAATGGCTATAAGTGGATTTAATTCAATTTAATCGGACTCAAATCTGAAATGAGTCTATCTAAAGCTTATTGGTCTGAAATGCTACCCTGTGTTACAAAAGACGGAGAACGAAGTGTAATCAAACAAGTAATTGTTGTATAGATAAAATTCGTAGCTCTATGTGTAAGACTTTCATTAAAGACCTATAAAACCAAGTGAGGCTAGGAAGGTGCATATAAGCTACAGCAGGCTTCATCAGCGAACAACCTATTTAAATATCAATGTTTTGTTGGAAAAATTGCTGCAGACTTTTCCTATGACACCTCAACCACCTTCCTAAGTTATAAACTACCCCCATCTCCAGAACCACCCCTGAAGTGCGTATGAACTATACGGGTATGACTGATCTCAACGAGACCTTTCCAACAATACATTCGTAGCCCTAGTAGTTCTTCAGTTGAAAATGACTCCCGATATATCTGGCACCACCGGTACGATCTGGATGAATGATACGGGTATAAACTTACCTTGCCAAAACCTTTCCAGCGACACCTCAACCACCTTCCTAGCCGTAGTAGTCCCTGAGTTATAAGCTGTCGACAGACTGACAGAGCGGGCGCATATGTTGTTGTGTTTTTTTTTTTGCTACAATATGAAGGACATTTTTTCTTTCTTAAAAAAGAGGACAGTAGTAGATTACCAAACTTTATACAATATGGCCGCCCGTTTTTTAAACTGGTTTTGACCATAGTGAGTGGTTGTAGCAGACTGTGGTGGTTGCAGAGAGTTGTCAGGGTAGGGGCTAGGTCCCCGAAGCATGGAGGTTGTATATGTAATAATGGAGAAGACATGTATTAATCAACGAATTATTTTTTTAAAATTATTATATTTAATATTTAGCCCCATGTGCAAAGTGGTTGACTTTGCCTCGTTGGTCGGCCCGCAACTTATGATAGACCCGGTGCTAAGCGCCCATCGCGAAAACTGTGGAACGCATCGTAATAGATTACATTTTATTTTTACTTTTTAATATGTTATTTTTTTCAGTGCATCAGGCAATAATTTTTATTAAGGAATAATGTGGAATTTATGATTTAAGGTAAACACAGTTATGCTATGCATACTTCAAGTCACGATTCTCTGGACTGCTTCTCTCAGACTGATACTGGCTAGAAAATGAAATTTATTTATTAACAAAATAGCTTGGAGACATTTTTTTTTCTGGATTCCTTCATTGGGAAGTTCTGCAGGAGATACATGTGCTCTTGTTGGCTGTCTGTCTGATACTGCTAGTTTGTTTGAAACAAGTTTTCTGTATGAACTTTATTATGCTCTACGCCAGTGAATGGAGATTTCTCTTTAGCCAATAGGAAACTGTCATTTGAGATTATATTCTTTCGGCTTCTAGAAAAAGAAACTGTTCGAAAGTACAGATGGGAAATAGCACTGGTCAAAGAACCGTTCTTTATATGTTTTTGTATAGAATTACTTTTCAGCGGAGTTGGAATAATACATAAAGGGGACAAAAGAGCCGTGCCAGGGTTTGTTTGTTTGAGTGATGTATAATAAAATGTGTATAACGAATAGCACCTTAATGCCTTACTGTCGCCAATTTGTCTAAATTGTCTAACGGCTGTGAAAGGCCAACATATTTTGTGAACAAAATTATAAAAACATTTGTTAGTCAGGTTTATTGGGGGATCTTTAAAAAGAAAAGAATATAGAGGGATGCGTTTTGAAATTGATGAGAATGAAACAACTTCCCAGGTATAGGATTTTTAGATTGTAATGAGAGACAGAAGCAGCTAATTACAGAAGCTCTCATAAATATGTTATTATTCCTGGAATTCTTTGACATAATGATGAAGAGGTTGTAAAACACCAGCTTTGGAGAAAACGATAGACAACCATTATTAAAATGTTAAGATGTTTATGATTCATCCATTATAAGTAACAGTATACTGAATTAATAAATAGAAGAATAGAAATGGGTTTATTACTTCGAGGAAGAAATTAGGTATTTGAGCCTTTCAGGAATACTGTTTTTCAAAGATGGCGTGAGGTGATTGTCAATAAATTTTAAATTGTAAAGGAAGACTTCGAGAAAGATCTTTTAGGTCACTGAAGAAAAAAGAAGGCTCTAGAGAATTTACGCTTATATATATATATATATTTCTAAATGAGGCCTGTGGATTTATTCTTTATTCAGCTTCATTTTGGAATTGTGTAGAGGGATTCTTCTTGTGCAATTTTTGTACTGTGCTTTCCAAATTGAATCACCGGTTATATTATTAGAGAAGTGAGTATTTTTAATTATTTTTATATTTTATTAGATCTTGAACCGGTAACTTTTGACTATATTATAAGCAGAAAGCACATGCCCGAGTCGGGATTCGAATCCCGGATTGCTTCTTTCATTATAATTATTAATGTTTTATGAATAATTTTGTTTATGTTTATCGTAATACTTGCCTGCAGGATTCGAACGCATCATATTTGAGTCAACGGACCTTTGCATTTTGATTATAGAACTGAAGTCGAAATAAAGTAGGGGGAAGGAACTTGAGTAATTTCATGATAAATTTGATTGTTTCGTGAAAGGCTTTAGTAAAATTTGATGTGAGCATCACGACTGTTTAATTTGAGATGGATAAATTGAAATAAAATATAGTTTTTATCCCTTTACATCACATTAATTTCTAAGGCCCTCCATAATGTGAAACAATTACTTTACTAGGAAACTATATTGACTTGATCCATTTGAAAATACACAAATAGTTTTTACTAATGGTCAGCAACTGAACTTGTCTGTCTACCCTTTGTTATTGTAGATGTTTGCTAAATATTTGAATAATATGTAGTCATGATAGATATTCTGTGCAAAGGTAGCTTTTGACTTGAAGGTCTAGATGAACCAATTGTGATTTAGCAGTGCCTTACATTAGTTGTTTTAGGATTGAGACACAAAAATTAACATGGATAGTTTGTAATTTACGCTACTTGAAATTAGAAAATAGTTTGAGCGGCCTATATATATTTTTGACTTGAAATTAAGTGTTGTACAAAAATTTTGAAATTTGATTGAACCGGAACTAAGAAGATCTGCGTTGAAGTACTACGAAAAATTAATACATAGTTTTTTCATAGATGTGAAAGACTCTATTTTGTAGTCCTGAAATTGAAATTTTCAGCAGAGGTCCCTGGAAAGACAAGAATTTTAGCGAAGAAATGGACTGATATACTTCTTGTACACTTATTATTCCCATTTTACCAATTCATTCATGCTTGCTTTTTCAAGAGAATTAGATTTTTCAGGCAAGCACTTTAACTTTTAAAATATTAATCAGTTCCACTAGTGTGAGGAACAAAACATCAAATTATGATAGGCACCCCACCACAAACTGAAAATACGCACAGAATTCCTGCTTATTTTATTGAAGTTTCTAGTAAAATACTCGTATAAAGAACGATTTTATGTTACTTTGAAATAAGACCTGTATCTAGATCTCGTTCACCTCTGCCACCGTTGCTGCTTAACGAATCCGTATGTCGTTTTCCTCTGTCACTGTTGCTGCTAACAGTTCTATACGCCTTTTGCTGGAATCAATAAGGCAATGGCAGGTTTTCTGCGCGTCTGTTTTTAATTTAAAGACTATTTTGTATAGATTATTGTTGTGACAAATATTTAACAACTATCAGAAAAAACATAAGGAAGAGAGATACTAGTCTTGGTACGCTTGGAAGAATATGATTTTTTCACTAGCAATTGAAAAAGTGAAAATGTTGTGGATTATATTCTAAGGACTCATACATTTTCTTTTCTAGATATAATAATTGACATTTTTATTTAATCTATTACTGATATAAATATCTCATAGCGAAAGAAGCTTGTTCATTGATCACATTTTAATCAGCTCAAGTTGCAAACTAATAACTAGTACATTACAATCGTTTTTTTGTAAAGTAAGTAAACATTATTTTGTAAAGTAAGGGATTAAACGTAAGACGTTAGCTATAAAACAACTGCTGTAACCGTTTAAATAACTTTAACTGCAACACGTTTGAGTTCAATACATAGGGATTCAAGTATAATTTTCTGCTTGTACTTAAAATTTTACGATCATTGTAAAGCACAAATTTAAATAACACAAGAAGATGTAATTCCTCAATAATTTGAACGTAATTGAACTGTTTGACATAGTCCAAAGAGTATTTTCATATGAGAGAGCGAGTCTTGATGATGTGCTTTTAATGTTACTTTTTAATGCAAATCATGTATTGATTTCTATAAGAGTTGTTATTCTATTTACATTTCTTAAACATGGAATATTCAAGTTCAGTTTTCTAATTGTTCACGGTGCTTTTTCCTTTCCACCGCTATAGATATACTGCTATGTTTATTAATCTAGCTTGTGAATTTTTTTGGAATGAAATTCAAAATAGTAAAATTGCATTTTAACTTCGCCTATAAGAATACAATATACTAAATTTCCCCTCTAATCATATGATTAACCAGTTCAATCTTTGGTTTGTTCAGTTATTTGTGTTTATTTTTTATTCTTTGTTCTTAAATGACTTATTTTTAAAACTCGTTTGTGCATTCAATGTTGAACATTTACAAATATATATTATTTAAGGTCGACTAAATATAAACATTATTATTCAAAGATTTTACTAAAATTTGTGCACTATGTTTTTACTTATGGAAATCTAAAGCGTTTAACATTTGTATAACGACTGGCTGAACGACAACCAGGTAGGTTGCCCTAAGAAAATTAATCAGAAAAACAGATACATATATCGAAAAAGAGAGACAAAGAAAGGAAAAATAAGTAATTTCACAGGCTAGGAAGTGAATTAAAAATAATAACGAATTTTCCTCTAGCAGCATACAGTAATAAGAAGAAGGATTTAGTCAGGTTATTTGAAAATATAGATAATTTATGAACAGAGGCTTTATAAAATAAGATGGTAACAGCAAGTTTGTTGAATCTCGCTTTTTAGTACTTGTAATATTTTGAGAAAAAATGTTAGGGGTAATAAAATAATAGAAGATTATGATTTAAACCTTTACTTATCTAGGAGGGTAAGATGTACTGTTACAGTATGATACATCGAGTTTGACTCTATACTTTCAGCGGACGGTGCGCTTAACATTATACAAGACTGCGGAACTTTAACTACTATAAACCATATGACGTAATATTGCGGAACGTGTGGTATCTATGCTATCATTAATTTACTTTCTTTTATGAACCAATATCTTACTCATATACAATTACTAGTAAATATTTTTGCTTAATACTAAAATAGTAAAAAGCTGGAATTATATTTAAGAATATAATCTTCAGAAATTTTCATAACTGGATCATTTCTACAAGAATCCGTTCAACTTGAAGGGGTGAATAAAAGAGAATAAGTATTTCTCAAAGAATAGATATTCAGTCGGATATTATTTTTATAGGAATGATCTGATTTAATATAAAATAAAACTACTCCGTTTTTTATGATTAGGAAAATCTATAGGCACGCACAAACTTCAAAATTTAGGAATACAAAAATGTATTTATAAAAATATGATTAACTCTTAAAATTTTACCTCATAGTATTATGTATGTGCAATATCCATATTTTCTCTATAAGTAGGTTATGTGCAGCGGTTTTCAAAGTTATTTTTACACTAATATAAACTAAGAATAATATGTATAGTAGTTTTGAAAGTAATTTCATGATTTGGATTTATAGATCACAATATTTTATTTTTATTACAAATAATTATATGAAAATTTCTTAAAACTTTGTATATAAAAATTATTACCTTTAAAATATTACGGAAGAATTTCAATCTTTATACTATATATTCTATAATTTTAAGAATTTCAATTATAATATTTTTTTTCAATTAAGAGTAAGTGTTTATAATATTAACTTTGTTTTTATTTCAATCTCAAATGATATACAAAACTTTGTTTGAAAAGTATACATAGGCAGTATTTTAACAAGTTAAAGTTTCTACATAGAAAAAATGAAACGTTACACTATTTTATTCTTTCACATGTTCAAGTAAAGATGCACTTTTACTTTTCCAGCAACTTGAAATTTCTTCAAAGGATCACATAGTTTTAAATGTTTACAAATATTCCCTATGTGGCTCAGCATTAATATCTTTTGCAAGTAACTTCTCTCTGACATCCTCCACTTTAACTAAAAGTAAGGCATGCAAAGTATATTTAAAAATCTCGATATTATCAAAATATTTGTTTTAATATATAAACATTATAAATTTCTAAAAGGTTAATACGATCCATCAACACTCTCCATGTACCCCACATCAAACACTTTTCTTCAGCTACAGAACGAATAACACAGTCATGGGTGCTTTGATTAGGAACTTTATAAAAACAGCTTCCACAAGTCAGAGAACATTTTTGTTTTCCCAATTTTCAATGGCTTCGAAAATACACTGTTTATGAATTATATTATTAACACATCGAAAAGTGTATACAGCTTCTTTTACACATGAAGAACGACAGAATGCACTATATGTAGATTCAATAATATCTTTACTTTCCTTCTCACTAATATAACAAATCTTATCTTCACTGTCTGAAATAAAATCCAGTTCAACATTGGGCGTAGATTCACTATGTGATATAGCAGAACATGGTGTTTCATTGTTCCCCTCAGCTTGCTCTAAATTTATAATTGAATGATCATCATCATTATCACTATCTGATATAAATATCACTTCTAAACTTGATTAACATTAAAATTTAATGAAGTAAGTGACGGACAGTCTTCATAATTTACATCTTTTATATTCTTTAGTTGAAACAATTTTTGAATGCATTGGACTTTTTCAGTACCTTTACAAAAGAATACGGCATCAACTTCGCTGAGTTGTGCAATTATTTTTCGAATATGAGTTATAGAATAACCGTTTGAAGTATCCCATGATAATCCATGAAAATTTTCAGTTAACCATTCACACTGTTTTTGATAGCCTATGGCTAATTCTACCATTTCACATGGAAGTTTTACCATACAATGAAACATTAAGGTAGCATCAGTTGATACAATGCAAAATTCACGTGCAATAAATTCAGTGCATGACATTTTAAAACTTTGCATGTCAATAATATATTCTCTTGAACAAATTAAAGATTTTACTGGAATAAATTGTTGTTCAATAATAGTTGGAATGAGTTGTGCAATAAATTCTGTATCTTGAAAAAGAATTCTACATTTCTTAAAAACATATTCACTGAACATATAAATGTCATAATAATCAGTAAATATTTTATGATCATTTACATGATTCATTAAATATTTTGATATAACAGATCCAGTATTGCAGTGATATATACACTGGTGAGTAATGTTTAATGTACATCCACTACACTTATTTAATCGTTGCGCATTTGTAATGCTCGGAAAATTTTCCTATGAAAAATTTGAAATTCTTAAAATAACTAGGCTTTTTACTGTTTCAAATATACATGAGTCTAAAATAAACAAATCATTGCAAGAAGTACACTCCATAATCTTTCACACTAGCAGTTCAAATAACAAAGTATGTTTTCAGGACCGTATAATATATTTTTGAAATTAGTTTTATCTTACCTCTTCCACTTTACGTTCAAGTAAGTTTCGCAATCCACATTCAAAACTCACTGTTCTGATTTCGTCACAATTTTCATGTTTTTTTCTAAATAAGCATTATATATCTGCATAAAATTACTAGGTTTAAACACTGCGTTCCAAGTACGATCATTTAAAAATTCACTACGTTCAAGTGCATTCAACTCCCAACTGAGATAAATGTGTGCTAACTGCTTAGGAATATTGTGAAAACAAGCAGCACAAATTAAAGGCGTAATAAGGCAATTAAAATTGTCTATAGCGTTCCAAATACAAAGTTCTTCAATAACATTAATCCCGCACTCACAATATGTAATATTAGGTTTTCCATCACTTTGACAAGAAACAGTTTCAGCAGCATGTGCGTTTAAATCAAAATAATTTTTCAAAGTTAGTGAACATTCATTCTGGAAATCACCATGAAAGAAAACGAAGTTTGATTCAGTAATATTGTCTGCACTATGTAAACCACTTTCAACAGGTTTTAAAAAACAAAGTTTGATTCACTCTGGGAACCACTGTTAACTGTCACTGAAGATCCATAGGACAGTCAAATCTAGTCACTAACGAAGGACTAGGAGGCCTATTTTCAATATGCACAATAGCTAAGTTTGCTTCCTGCACCGCAGAAACAAAACTGTTGAAGGAGTAACTCTCATCACACCCAATAAGCTTTGCGAAGACATGATAAACTGAGACTGGTTTACCTCCTGCTGCTACAAGTCTATTCATGCAACTACTGATGGAAACCAATCACCTTCTTACATTTCATTGTCCAATGAAGAGTCACTTTCACTTTTAGATGGGGGGAAAGTATTACTCATGCCGTGAACTTCACCTTTAAATTTCGATAATAACAAAATAGTATGTTAATTTTTTCATATGTAATAATAAATAATCATTTAATGCAGTATATTAAATTTTGGTAATTCGTCTTGAACTACCAGTAAAATGAAAATACAACTTTCATAACACTTTGCGGGTGGTCAATGATAAGCTTTATACTCACGTACACCAAATCTGTCCTTTATGAGTAATACTTCTCGTAGTTCCACTATTTTGTTTCGCATTAGAAAACGAAATAAATAATCAAAGTTTGGTTTTAAATGATTAAATCCAGGATGAGTATTTACATAACAATTAAATATCTCATCTATATTCTTTGGATTTAATAATACACGATAAATACTATCATTCAAAAACTGAAGACGGTTCTCTTCACTTAATGGTGTTCCACGAATTAAATATCCCATACACTCATGTTCACTTTTGTCCTTGTTCCAAAATGCACATGCGGAACAATTTAAAATGTCTTTAGTGTTTCAATTACAATTTTAGTATACAAGGTTGATCAACCCATTTTGATCGACATCCACAGGAAGGCTTTACAGGCAAAGAAGATGGTAAGTTAACAATGGTATTTTCACTGCCGTTCTGTTGAATGGTTACAACAAAACTAAAGGTTTAAATTATATGTAGGTCACTGAACATCTACTTAAATAACAAGATTCAACTTCACTCCAGCATAAAACATGGTAAGAAAAAGTACAATCGTGTAATATCACTGATGGTCTATTCAATAATTTTAAAATCTATGTAAAGAATAAAATCATGGTAGGTTAATGCAATGGTGCAAAATTACATAAACATTTAATTATTTATATATTTCCTGTAAACACTTTGATAACTTCACTTATTCAAAGTTCGTAAAACTAAAGTCAAGTTTACTTTATCCATTCGGAGTAAAAGTAAATTGCGAGGAAATTCCTCAAATAATTCAGCATTATCAAAATCCACATAACTTGAAAGATAAACAAGAAAAAATTACAATATTCATTATTAGTCTACATATGCCTCTCCTCATAATCTGGTTCTGCAATAACATCTTTCTCAATTAATTTTGTCTTTATTTCATCCACTCTGAGTAAAAGTAAATTGCGAGGAAAATATTGAAAAATTTCAAGTGTTAAAATAAACATGTTTCGAAAGATACACATGATAAATATGAAAAAAATTCACAGCATCCATTATTAGTCTATATGTACGTCTTCTCAAAGACCTTTCTTCATCTATAGATCGTGTAATACAACGATGTCTCTGACGATTGCGAACATTATAGAAACATTCAGCACACAATAAGGGACAATTGTTTTTATTTTTCCAATTTTCGATATATTCTAAAATACATTTCTCATCAATCGTATAATTCACACATCCGCATGAATTTTCATTTTCGCTAGAACACATGGTGGTAGCTGAAACTTCAATGTCCTCTACAGCACTATCAGTTTCCTCAGCACTAGAAACATAATATTCTTCATCACTGTCTGAATTAAATCTACCTCTAATCTTGAGGTAGATGCACTGTGGTAAATACGGGGAGATATGCTTCATTGTCCGCCAATGGTCCATTGCCTTCATCGGCACTTCGATCTTAATAAAAATGCATGATACTTTTGCTAATGTCACAGCACAACTGTACACAAAAGTTTAAAAGTAAATAAATTTACACGTCAAGACCTGCTTTGTAAACAAGATTCAACTGGTTCTGTAAACACCTGGATAAATACCATCTTCAGCTTAAATGACCGCATTGTATAAAAATAACTTGTCATAACACGCTCCAAGCATCAATAATATGTTCCGTTCTCCAGAACAGTGCAGCTGCAACATAACTTGTTTTATCTTGAATAGAGTATCAAAGAATATTTCTCTCTTGAATAGAGCATCAAAGGATATTTTCCTTCTTGCTTCGCGTCGACTCTATGTTAAAGAAATAAAAAAATGTCAATCAATTGGCACCGGTGTCAATCAAATGCCAGACATAAAGACAAACTTCTTCCCTCCTCCTGAGCAGTCCAGCTGCGATACAACAAAAATAAACAAACGCCTGAACACTAAAATTCTTGGAAATGCCGGAGCGTGTACATACACGATCCGAGCTTGAAACAATATGTTCCTTTCTCCTCAGGTGCAAAAGAAACAACTCTGCGCATGCGTCAATCATCAAAAATATAACTGAACAACCTTAGTTGAGCACTGAATCTTCTATGTGTAAGACACACCAACTGTGTGCTTCGCGATGACGGCGAATGCATTCGCCGTCAAAAATAATACGATTCCCACCCGAAAAATTAATCTAATTTGTCAATAAAAAATCCGTATACTACATTAAATCTAATCTATTACCATGTGTTCCACAGTTTTCGCAATGGGCACTTTATACCGGCTTTCGCGACAACATACGCTAACCGACAACATGGCAACAAAAAATAATATTTATTCAATATTTATTACAGTTTCAATAAAATATCAATCATACCTAAACTTTGTCATCTACGAACATTCCCCAATAAACTTCGGTTTTGTCTACAAAATAATTTCCAATACACTTCCCGTTAGCAGGCAACAGAGGAGCGAGCTAACTACAACCACACAAATCCAGTTACTATGGACAAAGCCAGTTTCAAACACGGGCGGCCACATTGTATAAAGTTTGGTACTCTACTACTCAGAACGCTAACGAAAACGTAAAGGATATACCAGTTTTTAACCAACGAGGCTATAAACGTCGAACAAATCAAGGCTGCTAATCTGAAATCAGTTTCATTTCCCATGTTCATTAAAGTCATATCATCAATTCTTACTATGGAGAAAGATAAGCAAATAAAAAGGACCTACAATGTTCAAAGTCGTGTTTCTCAGACTATGAGGAAAACAACGGTGTATACCGAGCGGCCGTAGGTCAGTGGTAGAGCATTGGCTTAACATTCTTGAGTTCCTGGGATCATTCCCAGCGACCGAACATTCCGACTGAAGATTTTCCTCAGTCACGCCAGGCAAATGCTTGGATTGTACCTACAAGATAGGCCCTAGCCGTCTAACTTCCACAATCCTCTTCCCAACGCTATCGTGGCCTGAACCTAAAGGACTTTACAAAATTCAAAATTCCAACGGTGTATAGCTCATCTCTGTCTGATTTTTATTCTAGGGAAGGGGGGATTGACAGACAAACAGGATAAACTTCCCCCTATTAATACGGGCGCTAACAAAAAGAAATAAGTTGATTGTATAAACTTAGAGCGAACCCGATGAGACCGTACCAAACTGTGTATATACCGTACTTAAACTAGCGTAGATTCTTTAAATGTAGAAAGCTAAGCAAATTAGAACATACTTTTTTGAGACACCAAATTATAAACGGCCACATAAATCGAACCGAACTAAACTGCGGCTCACAGCGAGCTGAACCGAACCGAGCCGCGGCTCACAGCAAGCCGAGGCAAACCGAGCGTCGGCTCGCAGTGAGCCGAGCCGTGACTCACACCGAGCGGAACCGAAACGAGCCGAGCCGATATGAACGGCGGTTCTAATCGAGCCGAGTCGAACGGAGCCACAGCTCAAACCGATCCGATCCGAAACGAGCTGCTGCTCATACCGAAGTCCGAACCTACCCGTGAGTTACAAGGGATGTATTTCGGCTCGAAGAGCTATTTTCTGATAAGACTTTGTGTATATATATATATGTGTGTGTGTGTGTGTGTGTCCGTGTGTGTGTGTGTGTGTATTCAAAGCCATATTCAGTCCACTACTGGATGAGGCCTTACCCGAAGGGAAGAAGTGGAATTTTCCTCCCACGCTAACAAGATGTGTTGGGAGAGCCGAAGCTCTCAACTGTGATCACCATTGCTTTTTATTCACAGCACCTCTCCAATTGTCCTCACGATGCTGGGTCAACACTGAAATTTTGAGTCCCCACTGGGAATCGAACCCGGGACCGCTAGCACTGAAGTCGAGATCTCTACCGACTAGGTTACACATATATATATGTATATATTGTATGAATTGAATTTACTTTGAGGCCTTTAGGCAATTATGGCTCAGGCCGTATGAATGATGATGGGATGAATTAGTGGAATGAAGAAAGTAGAGGCAAACAGGCACACGGTGTTTGTCCACCACAAAGCCCACATGGCATGAGCAAGAATCGTTCCGACGACACCTAGCACCAGAGGTGAGTGCTCTACCAACTGAGCCACCCCGGCCCATATCTCTATCTATATCTGTATATATACATGTATCTACTTATTTCTCTCTCTCTCTGTCTGTGTATATATATATGGAGCCTCCTTCCTAGCCTAGTAGGTAGCGCAATCAACTTCAGTGCGAGCGGTCCCGGATTCGGTTCTCGGTGGGGGATCAAAAATTTCGGTGTATCGCGAGGACAATTGGGGAGCTGCTATGAATAAAAGAGAGCTTCGCTTCTTCTCTTCTAACACGTCTGGTCAGCGTGAGAGCAGTAGACCAGCTCCTTGCCCCGGGAGAAGCCTCATCCAGAAGTGGATTGAATATGGCTGTGAATTATTTATATATATATACCCTATCAGCAAGCTTCGTCGGGCCGGGGTAGGGCCAACCGTATCCCAACCATTTCGCGGTTGGCCCAACTTTCGCCCGACGAATTTTGCTGATAGGGTATATAGTGCATCTTCAATGGTGGGTCAAACTTCAGGGGATGATGGAGAATGACAAAAGACGTGATTTAAGCGAAGAAGTTGTGATCCGAAAATGCGTCAGTGCTGAGCTATAACCCGCTGAAAATGGACCAAAGTAGAACAAAAATTAATAGGACGAGAGAACGAAGTGTCGGAGAAAGCTCGGGTCAAAGAAATGATTGCAGTATGTGCCCTGTAGAGTCGATTCATGCACACATCGATGCGGAACAGTGGCGGCGCAAGGGGGCGCATATAACGGCACTGGTTGGGAGCGGAAACATGGGGTCAAACGTACTTGGATGATGGCAAATGACAGAGTAAGCAATGCGAGAGACGGATCCGTAGTGCGAATTGCAAGAGCCGTAGTATGACGTTGTCGCGACGCTGGGGCACGTACAATGCTCTACACGACAGCGTCCATACATTGTTTCTTGAGAGCCCTATTGCTGATCCCACAGACAACACGTGTCGTCGTGTTACAAGCGGCATTCGACACCTGTCCTTGCGTTGATATCATACGTTACGTACGTTGATGGATGCACACAAACAGAGGAAACAACACGAGGCTTTGTCGCTGTACGCCCTCTGTATCACATGACTCGGCGGTAATGAACGTCATCGTTGTGTAGGTGACGTGTTGCCTTCCCGAACCTGCAGACGGCGTGTTTCTATTCTGTGGTTAGTCGCTCAGTATCAGTACCTGTGCGTTGTCTGTGCTGGTGGTCTGGAGAGAGTGTAGTGCGGGAGTGAAATGGCGTTCACGTTGGAAGAACTTGCAGATATGGTGTTTGTGTATGGGTGAGAGAATGGAAACAGTCGTGCAGCTACAAGGTTGTATCAGACCAGGTATCCAGACAGGCGCCATCCAAAGTACACCATGTTTCCGAGGCTGTTTCGGCGTTTACGGGGAAACGTGAAACTTGCGCCCAGTCAGCCACGACCGCGTGGAGAGTACTCCGTGAACAACAACTACACCCCTATCATCCTCAGAAAAAGCAAGACCTGCATCCTACAGACTTCGAACGCCGTGTGGTGTTTAGTGAAACGCTAGTGCATCGCTGTTTGCAAGACGAGCAGTTTCTTGCCGCCATACTCTTCACAGATGAGGCCTATTTCACGCGAGAGGGTGTACTGAATACCCGGAATAGTCATGTGTGGGCCGACGCATGTCCGCATGGTACCATTCTGCATGGACATCAACAGTGATTTGCGGTAAATATCTGGGCAGGCATCGTCGGTGACCAGCTGATAGGACCATATCTCTTACCGCCTCGCTTAACAGCACCAGTGTACGCAGTGTTCCAGCGCGAAACACTCCCTTCATTCGTAGAAGATGTATCTCTTAATGTTCGTGCACGTATGTGGTTTCAGGATCACGGGGCCCCAGCACACTTTGGCGCAGCTGCGCGTCAGTGCCTTAACGATGCCTTCCCACATAGGTGGATCGGAAGGGGCGGTCCGATTGCTTGGCCGGCACGCTCCCCTGATCTGAATCAAATTGAATTCTACTTGTGGGGTTATGTAAAAGCGCTCGTCTACGACACACCTGTCCAGAACGAAGAGACCCTCCTTGCACGCATCGTCGCTGCCTGTGAGATGATTCGCACAACCCAGGCATCTTCGAGCGAATGTGCAAAACCTATTACGGCGATGCTATGAATGCATTGCATCCCAGGGACGCCATTTTGAGCAGCTGTTGTGAATGTAAGTACATTTGCTCATTGTGTTTTCGTCCTACCAGTATCATGTGCAGTCTTATCTAGCATTAGTATGTGTCGTCCTACATTAACACACTCACTGTACGATTGTTGTACCTGACCTTCTACCGCACTCCGTTGTCGTGTATGCCGTACGTATTTCGTGCTCCAAGGATCCTGCTTCCTAGGAGCGCTCTGACACTTCGGTGATTTACGGGCTTTGCGATCTCACATTCTGCCACATCCCTGTGAACAGCCACACTGTATACCGCGTTCGTGACGCCGGAAACG
>JAGDQP010011711.1:6634-34828 GCA_022664845.1 Lepisma saccharinum
TATATATATATACTCCATATAGTCAATATTTAAAAGCTTGACATTGCACTATTACTGCAACTTTCAATCATTATAATTATATTTATCACCCATATTATTATTAACCTTATATTTCACTATTATATATATATAATAGCTATCAATCACCATCATCATACTAACTAACAAGTTCATTATCACAGTCATTGACTCAGATTACTAAACAATATTAGATTTACTAATAACTTTATATTCCAGGCAACGGGCGCATAAGCATGTAAAACCGACCTTACTATTATCTCACCTAGTAGTTAATAGTACCTTATTCCTAATGGTAGTCTTAGAACCTTATATAAAATCATACCTACTAACAGTCTCCGACAGCGGGTTTTCTCCACTCTTCCCGTTTTGTGGAGATTTTTATCTGCTGTACTAACAATCTGGGATTCAAGTGTTAATATTACCGATTCAAGGGTTTCTTTACCGGCATCACCGGCTTTTCCCCCCCTCTATCAAAGACAAATCATTTTCGCACTTTCCTATCATCTTTTTTCACCTTCTTTCTCTATCTCCGATGTAGTGGTAAATGTCTTGTGTAGATAGAAACCTCTAGTTTCACCTCATACCTATTCTTTAATGTAGTTCCTACTTAACAGCATGCGGAGGATCACGGTATCATGGTGGTGATCTACACACTGGGGCGTTCCTTAGAGGGGCCCGACCATCTTAGTGCTTCTGTTTCTGTTTTCAAAAACATTCTGTGATTCATTTAATTTCCTGTGTCTAATTTTCTACTACAAATCAGCTTGACATTACTAAATTTTCCAAGCTATATTTTAGTATAAAGTTACAGAAATATATATTTTTTTAAATCCTGTGTGTAAATAAAACCTCATAAAACTTCTTACCAGAAAAAATATACCAATCGCCATACAACCTGTGTCTAATGGAAGAATTCCACAGCAACACCGGCTCACCTGTGGCAGCTGCTTCATGATCACGGGCGTTTTCACTTCTTAACTCAACTCTCAAATTTGTACTGCAATATAAAAAAGAGAGCACTCAGAAAAAAATAGATAATTTCCATGTTCATATTGTCTTATCTTCAGATAAAAGAAGTACACTAGAGTCTCGTTTATCCAAATTTAACGGGACCAGGGATGATTCGGTTAAACCGGAAAATAGTGATTTACATACTGTAATTTAGTACTGTACTACATGTTAAAACAACAATTTTGATTTAAAGTAAACTAAACGTGTTTTTAAACGTAGGCCTACTACTGTAAAAGTACATACTGTATAGTAGTTACGTATTTATGCTATGTTGACTTAGTATCTATGTTAATATTACTATATGTATAAAAAAAGAAATTAAAAATTAAGTACTTTACTGAACATTACAACGATTTTAAAAATAATTCGTTCATAATAAGAGTATAAAACAAATTTAGTACTTGCAATCTACTAAAATCAAAATTGTATTTTTCAGTGCATCGGGCTTCGGTTAATCCGGAAATTTAGTTGATCGTGATTTGGTTAGTTGGAACTCGAGTTAAACACAATTACTGAAATGATATAATCCTTTGCTGTGAAATATGGTTTGTTCAAAAAGTAATCGAAGTTTGTCACAAACATATCAGCACTATTAAAAATTTCCGGATATTCTAATGTCACTGATCAAATGCTTTTGTAACTGTGGCCAACGTGTTCAATAGCGAAAACATATAATAATTACGAGACGTTCATACCTAGAAATTGTCTTCACAACTGAAGCGTGAGCTCGTTCTTACATAGGCCATCCGTGCTTCCCCCATTCTATTTGTCGGCTCCAGAACCCAAGAAATGCAAGTGATATTGATGAATAAAAAGTTCGATTAATCTATTATACATATAACCTGAAATATATGACACAAAATGGTCATATTTTGTGCATGAACATTTTAGGGTACAAGTAGAATTATACCAAACATTATACGTTTTTCCTGCGCTCTGATTGGCTGAAAATTTGAAGGAATGCGGGAAGAGTGTTGGTGGTGTGGTGAGAGGTGCACCTGTGGTTGGAGATAGTCCATACGTGCGGGGTACTGGTGTTATAGGATATGGTTGTATGAAGGGGAAGAGGAGAGAACATCAGATATTTAGTATTGAGAAAGGGTTTGACAAGTTAATCCCTTGTGATCGACGTGTCATTTAACACGAGTCTTAACATGCTATGGAGCAAAGAGTGGTAAATGTTGTTAGAATTTGAAAATATGTAAGAAAAATACAATTTGCTTTAAGAGATTATTATTTTATGAGGGATTTGATATGAGAAAGAGTGATTGATAAGGCAAGCTGGGACATGTTGAAACTAGTGAAAACTTGAAAGGAGCATAATATTTTCCGGTTGTTAATTTAATATGGGTTTTGACAAGTTAATACTTTCTGATGGTCGTGTCATTACTTTTAAAGACGGGACGAAACAAGACTGTTAGAAAAATAGTTTTGCTCTACGGCATTTTAGGACAAGAGCAAGCTGAGTATTGAAACTAATGAGAACTTGAAAAAATAATAATAAATGTGGCTAGGGTATATATGTAAAGGAGGGGAAAAATTGGTATTGTTCTATCATGTCACAGAACGATAGTGAAAATACTGGTACACGACCGATTGACTTGTTGGTAACTCCAGAGATTCTTCAGACAAGCTTCTCTCAGAAAGGTTGTCCTGGAATGCTACTGTTTCAGACAGTTTTCTTGCTGTTCTGGAGGAAGTCGAGCGTGCTGCTTCGTTGATGACGGAGTTTGAATGCAGTCCTTTCGGTACGCCTCCTACCCTTCTTTGCATACGTCTCTGAGTACAAGTTTTAACTTTACAAGTACTCTACGAAGTAATAGTGAATTATCTCCATCATCATAATCGACTGTAGAACTCTAATTTGAATCTGAAATGTGGACACTACCTCCAGTACTGTTGAAAATATATTGTCAACTGACTAATATTCCACTTTAAGTATTTCTTCTTGTCAGTTTGAGAAAAGTGTAATAGATGAGCTGTGTATTTGGAAAGCAATAGAAATTTGGGGAAGCAGTAAGGCTGAATTAATATCTGTCGCGTGTTACTACAATGTTCCTAATCAGTTGGGACATGATTGTCTCCGTTGGCCAGCAGACCATGACGAGTTTTTGAACGATCGCACGAGGAACGTTGTGTTAAATCCTATTAACTGTATACAAATTTATAATGTATAATTAACAGAACATGAGAATTGTGCTGAATACACTATTATAATTTTCGAATATGCTGTACGAAAATTACCTCAACGTAAAGTGGAAGAGGTAAGTGACAAATTAATTGTGAAAGATGTGAGTGAGTGTATTTCTTGCATTGACTTTTTCATTTTGGACTCGTGGGTATTAGAAACAGCAGAAACTTATTTAGTCATTTCAAGAACTTCAACTTTTCATAGACAAATTTTCCGAGCATCAAAGAGGCGAAACTATTATAGCAGACTAGTGGTTTATATTTCAATATTACACATGACTGTATGTATATGTGGACTACTGTTTCAGCGATACCGCAACATTTAGTGAATTATGTGAATGATCACAAAATATTTGATGATTATTACCCGACATACAAGAGGAAAGGACGTGTATTTCAATGCATATATTTCTAAGAAATGTAGATTACTTGTTCGTGATGCTGATTTCATTGCACAGTTAATTCCTAATTCCAACGATTATCGAAAAACAATTTTGTCCAGTAAATGTTTAGTTTCAGTACACTATTGACATACAAGGTTTCAAAATTTCGTTCTATGGCCGGTGAATTTTGCCTTGTTGCAAGTGATGCTAGACTAATGTTACACTGTATGATAAAACTTCCTTGTGAAATGAAAGAATTAACAATAGCCTATCAAGAACAATCAGAATGATTAACTGAAAATTACCACTGGGATTCTACGAATGAGTATACGGTAACCCATGTTCGTAGATTGATTGCACAACTGGGTGGAGTTGATGCAATATTATTTTGTAAATGTATTGAAAAGGTGTAAAGGATTCGTAAGTTGTTCCAAGAATGCAAAAGATGTCAATGATGAAAGCTTTCAGTACATTAAATTTCAATGTGAGTGTAAAGTCATGTATTTACCATGTACGTCTTGAAGTATACACATGCTTATGCGATGCTTAACTACGTTGAACTGAAATTCTGGTTAAAGTTGCAAAGTTCCAAAGTGTTAAATGAGATGTCGAAGATAAAATTTTGGTTGTTGTTGTACTCATTGTATTACCTTGTTTGCTCTTTGATGAGCATGAAATAAATATATCAATACTCTATACCTTTTGCTTTTATTTATCCAACATATTTATTTTAAAGGTTTTTAAAATAAAAGATATGGTGTTTAGTAAATACTAAAAAAGGAAAATTTATTTATATTTTTAATTTGTTTTACAATATTTTGTACAAGTTTTCTACAATATGATCATTTTCTGAAGATCCGTAATAGGAAAGGAATAAAATATATTATCCCTCTTATAATAAAATAGATAAATTCAATTCAGAATGATCCAAAAATTATGGAATTATCATGTTGATACGGAGTTTTATTAACTCGATATAATTTACAGTTAAGTTGTAAAAGTTTCACAATTGCTTTGGGAGGATCATTTCCTAAACTACTAAAATATTTCCATGCCCAACTTCATCAATATATTGCAGTCCAGTGAGTACCAGCCGAAGGTGACGGACTTAAATTTACAATAGACGACATACGGTATTTAATTTGAGTACGTAAATTATCCACAGAAGCACAGCAGCCTGTACAAATGCCTGTAAGCACAGCAGCTCTAGCACAGTCTTTTAACATAACTTATAAAATTTCATCAATTCACGTCGGAATCAGATTCACTTATAGGGGTGAGTTGATACACTGTTCTGTTTTCAGGTAACTTAAATGCTACCTATAAAATTTTGCATATATTGAAAACTCGTTTTAACGCGCAGCGAAAACTTGAAAATTGTTGAAAATGATGAGCACAACTTCTTGATGAAAATGCTAAAGGGCACTTTAATTCTTCTAAGTTGATAACAATTCTTTATAGAAGAGACTTCAGAAAAACTTATCGTCCTTTCCATGGGTGTATTCTATCACTCTGAGAGGTATACTTGGAAATTATGTTATTAAGTTCCACATAATCAACTTCACTTCACACATGTTGACTCCATTAATGATTTGCACATCTTAAAGTAGGTATTGTTTTTTAGATTCGAAAGGAAGGTTTAAAAATCCAACTTTGAAAACTATTAACATCAGGCTTAAGTATGGATAATTCTATTAAGATGATGTTTTTTTCTTCATCAAAATCAAATGAAGAAAAGTACACGATAGTCCTCATGGTTGATCTCAAACTGAACTAAATTTAAACGTTGTTAACAGTATCTGAATATCTGTTAACATTTCTATCTTTATCAATCTGAATAAGATAATCAAATTGAGCATAAACAATACATGAAATCGAATGTGCAAGAGTCTCACTAAACCCTATTTTAAGATTAACGAGAGAATCCTTTATAACTTTCTAGGTTGAGTCATCTCAGTTATTAGTATGAGAGAGATTAAAAGCATAGAGAGTATAACCGTGTGATAACCAGAATATGTAATAGTATGACTTACATTCTGTTAATGTATCCCAATACCTGAAAACTAGGGTTGGAATGCTTAAAACAAAATGTATTAAACACATGTTTTAAACGTGTCTTATGCAGAGGTGATTGTTTTAAAAGTTTTGTTTGAAACATTTTGAACATTTGTCTTAAACGATGTTTTTAAGCCTTGTTTAAAACATCTTATTTTATTTTTCCTCTTTATAAGAATGATATTATTTTAAAAGTACGAAGGGATATGTTTTTAAAAGTAAAACATATGCAATTTATGCAGTTAGTTTCGAAAATAACCAACATAATGGCGCCGCAAGCCTCAAGGTGGAGATATAAAATGCGTTGGTTTCAATTGTTCTTTATCGGTTGAATGCTAAAAGCAGGAAATATTAATTCGCTATCAATAACAAGAAACAAGATAGATGTTCATATTTCAATTCTTCCTTTTTATTTATTGTGAGAAACTGCCATGAATATAAAAACTTCATAGCCATGTATTTGCTTCTATGATTACATTGCTCTATCTGTTTTTATATTTATGAGAAAAGGGACAGTAGTGAGTAACTGTGCACAGTTGAAAGTCATTTCTTATTCGTGGCTTAGAGTTTATGTCGGATGGTGAATTTTATAGGCACTTTCCTTCTTTTCTGTTTGTTTATGAACTCATTATATTTATCAGTGGGCTGCACAGAAAAAAGGATTTAATCTGGACACACTTTATTAAAGTTAATCCATGAGAAAATAATAAAACCGTAAAAGCCAAATGTAGACTGTGTAAACAGGGGCAGGTCTTTTATGTAGCCCGAATGAGAGAATATTTCAAGAAGTGTAATTCAAATCACGGCCAGGACACTGGAGAATTTTCCTTCAGTGTTCCTATGCCTGGTGCTCTGAGATATACTAGCCTTTTACCAAATTGAGTACCAGAGTGTCTTTGGTATTCCAGGGCACTTTGGAAGGTAAAGGCAGCCGAGCGTGGGACTGACCACTCCACATCACTTCGTGCCGTTGGTCGAGAATATACGAATCGCTACCTCCACATCCTCCATGCGCCATTCACGGCCCGTGCGCATTGCACACGGCCCTTGTGTTGTAAAAAACGCTTTCTGGGAAGTCTTTTTCCAATTTTTTTTTTCTTTCATTTTTTCACACAGCAAGTATTTGATGCTTTACTGTGCAGATAATTAATGTAATCAGCAGGATTGGAATTAAGCTTTCACACATTCATCCCAATTTACTATTGCTTTGTTTTCCTGCAGTCTTACGAGGCAAATGGAGGGATTCTTTATGCATTCACTGACACATTGCAATACATGCTGTATCTTGTACTATAATACGATAATTTTATTAAATGTTTTGGTATTAGGATAATTTCTTATATATTATACGAGTCAGGATTCTTATTTGTTTTTAAGTTTTGTAATTTTAGTTTTTGTATCTTAATATCTTAAACATCACAGAAAACTGTCCTCAGAACTAGGTCTTTCGATATCAGTCATTTACTTATCTTAATGAGGGTCATCTACTGTAAAATTAAACTATGCCATTAGAGCTTCCTTGGGAGAAATAATACGTATGAAGTGACATGTATTCGCCCAGCCGGCGGCAGGACATTAATTTTTGTTTTTATTATCTTGGCTTAAAAATGAATGAATAGACTGTTCTAGAGGACAGAAGGAAAAGAGTCTGTGTGTGTGTGTGTTACCTTTTGTCAGTTTGGACACAGCATGGTTTCGTTTAAGTAAATTGTTTCAATTTCGAAATATTTTGCTCAAAATCTTGATTTGACTATCTTCATTTCTATCAATTTTAGCCATACTCAAACACGTGAGTGCATTTCACGTGAGTGAAATGAGGAACTTTTGGTTTCCTGCGGAAATTTTTGTTGATTTATTGGATTTTGGAATTTCATTAATTTTCTGAGTTTTTCTTTCAAATTTTGTATGATAATTTCTGTGTAATATCATGGGTCGCATGTGCAAATAAATTACAGGGATAAAGGTTCAACTTTGATTCTTTGCATTACCATTACTTTTGTGCTTCATCTTACCGAAACCTAACAAATAAGACATGGATCCCCGGCGGGGAATAGCTTCCCCACTTACTATGTACACTCATTTTTTCGTCTTATAAGACTCATCTGCACGTACTATTATTTTTGTTTTGGCTAGTCGTAGTGATATATTTTCATAACCAATTCCGGACAAGTTCCTTCACCTACAGTTACTTCTTCTATTATGAATACCTACTCCACACAGCTGATTCCCGAAGTGTTTTCCTCAGTTCCCAATGAGAGCGCTGAAGTTTTCTTTACAAAATTTTGAGCGTTCAGCTGCCATTGGCAGGAAGACGGAGATTTTCTCCTTGTGCATCAGCAGATCCCGAAAAGAAGAAGTTTTTGGAGCAGTTCGGTCCAAATCGAACACCCCTGTCAGCCCTCTACCACTATCGAACACGTCAAAAATGCGCGGGTGAACGACTCACCCACCAACTTTATAAAAAGAAGTACCTGGCTGACCAGGTAGATGAAGTAATGAAGTTTCCTCGTTTTGTGGCAGACGCAATTTCGGGAATGTTACCACAATTTATTTTGCCGTTTGCGCAGCAAACAATAACATTTTAGTTTGACAAACAAATTAAAATGGCTTCATTTCAGGAACATGCAGATTCTATTGTCCAGCAACGTATTCAATCCTCGTCTTCCGCCTCCCAACATCAAAATTCAAAGATTAATTCTGATTCAGTCTCGGAAATAGCCAATAAGCCGGACAAATTACAGCTACTTTTACATACACATGTTAATGCTACAACACGAAGCAGAGTTGCGTTTGCATAATCTCAACGTAAACCGTTTCCGCAGTATACATGTCACAAATCTTATACTTTGTACCACATTTCTCATTCTCACACTTCCTCCGTCTCCCCTAATAGAACAGGTCTAGTTCGGTTTGAAACACCCTTACAATCCAAACATTCAAGAATCAAGAACATCGAATTCAGAACGTCTATCGCGACCACAGTCAAATCATCCACGTTCATCGTATTCATCGAATTCGCGAAGTTCCGAACATTCATACCAAAAATCACCATCCAATAACAATGGCTCGTTTCAGGGCGGAAATAGCCGTCGTTACGAGAAATATCAACACGCAACCTAAATTAATTAGCACTATGGTGTATACAGCTCCGTAACTCTACGTTAATCATTATTTTCAACATATCCCAAACCACCCACAACCACCCGCTCCTTCTACGAACTCAAAACACTACATACCTTTCTGGCTGAAAAAAGATTCTGCAAGTACTCTTCTCACCACTCTCACTGTACCTCTGACCGTGACCAATCATTCTCCCTCTTCACGGATACCCGGACATGAACGGACAGTTCGGATTACGCTGCCGCTTCAATTTTCAAACCACCTACCTGGTTATGAACTAAAAGATTGCAGATTTTGTTATCCATGTCATTACAAATTAAGCTACTTTTTAGTATCTCTCCCAAATAATTTGGTAGTGATTAGGTCTATGAATCGTGATATTGTAACTATTACTGACTTTAGGTTAACGTTAGGTAAGTTTACAAATGGTCAAAAAGGCCTATACATTCGTATACTGTAAGGAATACTGCTTAGTACCATCTGCTGCATGAGGGCTTACTTTAGCAAGTAATAGTCTTCGATTAGTTTGGGGGACGTACTAAATGCCATCCACAAATTATTATGTCATTACAGATTTTCTGCTCTAGTTAATACCTGTAAAAGATCCTCACGTTAATTTCTCTCATTATTTTCAGTAAATTTGTACATGTTCATATTAAACTGAATTTAAAAGCTCATATTTCACCGACTGCTAGTTGTTTTTTTAATGCATGTAGTTTGCAACTATGTTTATCACAAAGAAGTAAACAAACGACTGGCGTTGCGTTTCTAGACGGAACTGACTATAAAATAAGTGATATATTTTATATAACGAATGAATACCTCGTTGTAGCTTATTTTCCATTTAGTTGAATCGGTACACCATAATATACTGCACTTCTGGAGGAAAAGCTGAAACTTTCACCACGTAAAGAGTGTATTTTTCGAAATGTTACCAAGATAATATCCACGTGGAACAAAATGGCGGTCATTTTCCAAGATGGCGGACGGCGAATTTTTAAACGGCCATATCTTGGTTACCATAAATGATAGAGACTTCCTTCCTTTTTACAAACAATTTACACATTATGGTGTACTACTTTGTTTATGTACACGTTTCACGTAAAACGAATACGTTTGGAGAAAATAGCATAAATGTAGAAAAAAGGGTTTTGGAGACTTGGTTTTCACGGAAAATCTTGAAGACGACTAGGAATGATTAAAACGTTGTCCTTATTATTCTAAATGTATATTTAATAAGCTTTAATTTGGTATCAAAATGCTTGAGATTGATTGTAAAATAACGTAGATATGTTTAATTCCTTGTCTTCGATACGAACGACAGACTCGAGCTATCTTGGTAAAACGCGTTCTTAATTGTCATCATCTTCTCAAATCTCAAGAAATCCCTGATACCTTAGGACTTTCGAGTCATCCACCAAATCTTGATCCTCTTCTTCAACCCTGAAATACAATGAACAGTAGGCATTTTGAGGAAAGAAGTGCCAATATAATAATTACGAACAGTTTATGTAGAAAGTTCCGTGCGGAATGCACTTATAATAAACAAGAATTTGTTTCCAGATTAAAGGTCCATTGAAAAACATATTTAGCAGGGCCATAATGTAATTTTGTGGTGCCTGGAGCGAGGAGTTGTATATTGCGGCCCCATCCTTGCTTGTCCAAAGAGCCTCTTCATTCTTTTTTAATAAATAAGTGTTAAGCAAATTAAAGAGTCCTGTTATACGAAAGAGGAGTGAAAACGGAAGTTTATGTTGGAGAAATTCGCGTAGTTATTAGTTATGCAACATCGTCTTCCAAGATTTTAACGACCTTTTTTTTGGTTTAGGAGGCTGAAGATCCGCTAATTCCTGCCTAAATAAGACCCTGACACTTAGGGGGCTCCCATTTACTGGGTCGTTCAGATCGTTAATATCAATTTAAATCAAAGTCAACTTCAAATTAAATTTACGTTTTCCTGCTAATGCTGTTGGTTTGACGTGGTGAGCACAGTAGCATAACACAATCCATCTTTGAACGTCGGCAGCTGCAGTTTTCCTCGTATTCAGTTCTTACAGGTCTCCCATATCTGAGGTCTTTGGCTACCACTTGCCATTGCCCATTAGCCAACCACAAAATTCTTGACTTCTTATTAAAGCTTTAGGATTAAAACACTAGCCGCATATTTACGCTGCCCACAGTATATGCTATTCTAAAACAGAGGCTGTAGGAGGTTGAAACTTCTACTTTATCCGATAAACATAATTTTTCTCGGTTCATTTATATTCGAGCCAACGCTTTTATGTTGAACAAGTGAACATCAAACTGTTCAAGATCACGTAGTATAATTTCTGGCAAAACTTGAACTGGTTTCACGATTTGGGCAAAAGTAGCTGTTACATTGTTCATACTTTCCAAGTTTTCCATCCAGAAATCTTTCCTTTCCCACAGAAGGAGGAGGTTGTATCAGAACCAGAAAACGTATGAAAGTCTCTTAATGCTTCTGCATGTTCAAGCCCAAACTTTTCAGCAGTGATGTGGACTTGAATATATTGTATATTTCTTCCACTTCCAATGATATCTTTGGCCTAAGCCTTTAGATGCCTAAAGGCCATAAATGAAATTAAACTCCAAATGACATTCTGATATCTTCAGCATCTAGTGTCCTCAAGAAATAGAAGAAAGAAATGGCAAGCACTACCACGTCGGTGTCCTCAGTTCTTATTACCAAAGATTTTGCTCCATTTATGACTCTTAACTCAGATTTCATAACGATAACTGCCTACGAAACAAACGCACAAGAAAGATTACCTTGTTTGGTCCTATTAAGAGAACATAATTCAAAATTTTGCGGAAGGGCAAGTCTTTTAAGAAAAAAGAGTTGAAAATCAAAATGATTTAAGAATTCTATGAGCTGTGTCAAAGGTGCTTCATTCTGAGTTCCAACAGATAGTTGGATATGAAAACGTTGGATATGAGAATTATCCACATCTTACAAGCTTTGAACTGGCCAGAAATTGGTGTGCTTCGAATTGGCCAGAAATAGGAGCTCATAGCTATCCTTGAGAAAGAGATTGAAACTGAAGAGCAATGTTCTGGAAGGCGTGACACTGTGTTATATGATGGTCCTGCTCTTGTGCACACTCAGCCACAAAGATCATCACGCACTTTCAGCGAATATTGCGAACATAAATTTGGTTCAAGATTAACTCAGAATTCTGAACATCTACAGTCCATGGGATCTCTACAATCCTGAATGCATCAAAAGTCAGACAAGAGGCTCTCGAGAAAGAGCGCCCAGAAGAAAAGTCTTGCTCTGTTCGTTTTGATCAATAATGTTGAATCGAACCTTTATGAAATTGAGGAAACAAACAGGATTTTCTATGCTTCTTGGGAAGCATTGCCTTCGGCACATTTTACAAGGGAAAGTTGTGGTGGCAAACCTCAATAAGATATTGTTTTTATCAGCAAGCCAATATACTTCTATTGACAGTTTGGATTGTCCCAGTTTTGAAGAAGGTGACTGCCGCATCATTCTGCACATAAAAGATGCTGCAATTCACGCAGCAAAAGTTTTAGTAATAAGAATTCTGGTCACCAACAAGGTAGTGATTGCCATTTCTTTCTTCCATATTAAGTCGCCCATATATTTCAAATGATGCGCTGCCAGGAACAATAGATTTACGTTTATGAAAAGCATAATTATTTTTATCGAGTGTATTAAAAATGGTCTGCATTTTCTTATACCATAATGTAGTGGTTAGTTGAGTTCTACTTGCATCTTCAGAATAATTAAGTACAGTCTCATAGTATGCTGGGAAAGGTACAAAGTGATTGAGGAAGAAACTAATTCATCATTTATAGAAACATCTATTTGACTAAAGAGTGCATGTGAGATATTATTAACTGGTTCTGGGATACCAGCCTGTACAGCAAGTGGACCTGCTACAGCTACTTGCAAATTAGTTTCCATCCTCCCTTGATATTTTAGAGGGTGTATAAAGGTATATGTGCACGAAGAAAATATTCAGCAGTATCTCCAGGTTCAAGAAATTCTATTGGTCTTTTAGAAGCAATTGTTGAAATAGGCCGATACTCTACTATTCGAGATGATTCGATAACAGTTTGTGTCATAGGCACAGAAACCAGATCGATTTCGTTTGTACAATATCCGTTGCTTTTAAGTGTTAAAAAGGACATTTGTCTAATTAAGTAAGAGTATTTCTACTTTTTCTTTTCTTACTAGTTCTTTATATTTCTAATGTTGCTGATTCAATACGAACAGGAGATTTACGTTTACGTGCCCTTTTTCTACCTCCAACATTGAAGAACTGATTTATTTCATTTTCTACTTTTTTCTTTAGGATCATCCTGCTTTGCATACTTTTGTTTGTAAATACCCTTAAAAGAACGGTTTTCTAACATCCCTGCAACTTGTATTCCTGTTTGTAATGCTTGTCGACATACAGCTCTAGCGAGCTTTTAAGTAATGGCAAAACCAAAAAGTCCACGAAATAAAGTTCCTACCCCAGTAGCACACACGTTGAAAATACTTGGAATAAACGTTAGTAGCAAAACGTAATTTAAAGCTTGTAAATGTAAAGGAATGTAAACCTGTTCAACGATTTATTTGACGTTGAATAATGTTTGAGAAGAAACAAGTTTAAAACAAGAAGCGGACGATCGAAGAAACGGGTTCAGTTGGCTAAAACAGAGCATCGCTGCTGTCTATTGGTATACACGTCCGTTCTTTTCTTCGATTAACTATTATTAACTTTAGAAAAGTAAATTTGCTGACCACATGCTGTAAGGTTTAAAGTTGGTACGTCCCGCACTCCTCGTTGGTAGCTCGACACGCTACAACTTGTTCACGAAACCACCTTGAGAGTTACTACTCTTTTATTATCCCTTTATGTTACGAAGACGTAAAGCCAGTTATGAAAGAAGTCGCCACAAATTCAGACGTATAGTTTTACCATCATGTAAGAATAAGAATAAAGAATACTACCCCTCTTTCTTTGCTATGTGCATTTTTTCTTCATTAACATTTTGATCATCTCTACACAATTAAATATGAGTTTCTAAGTAAGTGTAATATGACTTTAGAAAACCCCATATAAAGCAAAAGCTATGTCATAGCTGAAAATGTAAGTTCAAGCCATTTAGCTTAACGCCCTATGAACGAAATTAAATGTTTGTTGAAATATCGTTTAGAAATAGAAATAAATTCAAACTGTTTTCAACATGCAACTTGGAACATGAGAAACGTTGTTAATTTTATTTGGTTCGATTTAAGCACAATTTGTTTGCAATTCACTGGGTAAATAATCTAGAGCACAGTTCAACATAATAGGACACACGTCACATTAACGTCCTATCAACGAATTCTAATTTTCGTTGCTCTATAGATTGAAATTCAACATGTTTTCAACATACAAAAAAGGACACAAAATAATATTTAATGGTATTCAATTAGCTTTTCATTACAAATATTATTCCAATGAATTATCTTATGAAAAGAAATCCATACTATAAGCGAAAAACAGTTGAATCGACTGTAAACTAAAATCTTATCAACAATAACAAGTCCTTGTTGAAATATGATTTAAAATAACGTACTTCTTTAACAGATAATGGTTAATCAACGAAATAAACAAAAAATCAAAGTTTAAAACAAGTTTGGGTGCTACAGGCGTATTCCATGTCGACGTTGATAAACAAGAACTGCAAAGTAGGTATTCATCTTGCTCTGTACAAAGCTGTACCTCTTTTTATCATGATGAACGCTTAAAGTAAAGTGTCACTGTCAATGTTCCGGATATAAATAATAAATCACGTCCTACATGATACTTTAGTTGTATTTCAATGGTTTGAAAGGAAAATCTAATTTGTGGAAAATATTTTACAACTTGAAAAGTGGCGGTTTGTAGTTTGGTATGATTATTGTCTGTCATTTAAAAAGTGGTGATTTGTATTGCCTATAAACTCAGTATGAGTATTATCTGTATAAACAAATACTTGATGAGGATATCCAATGTCCAAAAATGTTCTTAGGAATGCTAGTATTTTTAAAATATTAATATCGCTTTGAAACACTCATTGTAATGCTAGTATAACTGATAGACTTAAGAATTTTATGGCATCACAAACTTTTACGGTTATTATATTTGAAGATTCAAATTTTATACTAGGAGTAATTTTATTGACTACATCATTCAACTGTTGAACGGTTGAATAGTATCCCTATCTTATTTTATGTTTACATAACAGCATCGACTAAGTCAAACAACTTTATATTTTGTCCCTTGATAACATTATAACATGCTAATGGTATATGGATTTCAATAATAGATATCATCCAAGAACAGTCATTTAGTTGCATTCGATAATTAAGAATATTGAAAAGGGGGAGGGGTATTATTAGAATATGTTTTAATACTTCCATTTCAAGATAGGGTATAGTAAAAACTATCATCACTACTTCAAGAAATCATTTTCGTTTAAAATGAAGTGTTTCGGTTGACTTTCCAAATGTAAATTTCCTCCATGTACATTTCTAAGTCTACATGAAGAGCATCAAAATATATGTTTAATCTTTTGCGTAATGTGGACGTTCAAATATGAACGATTTGATTTCTCCGTATCAATATTGTTGAATACCGAATTTTCTAAGCTGTTTACCATAAAGACTTTGATCTTTTATAACATCAATCCAAACATTGATTTCTGAACGGATATTATATTCAAGGTTTGCTGCAAAAGGAGCAGTGACAGTTACAGACTTGGGTTTTTTCTTTAAATTGAATGAAAGTGAACTGCACATTATTAGGCTTAGAATTATTACTGAATCCTAGTGTGTACTTTAAACGAGGAGTCATAGCGAAAAGTTTTGTCTATTCGTATAATGTTTATGAGAAAAATAACCTTATATCTACTTTCGTCGTATTAAATACTGATGGCATTTTCCATATCATTATCTTTTTGTACATATAAAGCATTTGTAGCTTCATTTTTGTATTTCATAGTCGTTTTTCATTTTGCCTTAGTGGAATTTTTCATTAAGAATAGTGACTTTAATATCTCATCAAATAAATGTAAAAGATATTTCTTTCTTCTTCACTTTCCCGATATTTCTTTTGCGTTTGCTCATGTATGATAGTAGGAATACTTCCCAAAATTGATTGTACTGAATCATAGAATCCTGCCGGCGATTTTAATAATATTGAATTCTATTTTATTGCGCCTTCGAATAATAATATATTTATTCTTTTTTATTATTATAAAAACTAGATGGAATAGAAATCCCGATTAAACCTACCACCCAGTTTCCTGCTAAGTGAGTCCGTTGACAAAGTCTTGGTGTATAGGTACTTTTATTTTCCAATAAGCTTCTGTTCACGTTTGATGGGCAGGTAATATAAAATTGATCTGCTTGTTCCTCAGAGAACATGATTATGACAACTGATTTTTGTTGAACCTTACAATTCAAACTTAGCGGATAACCAAACCATTTCACATAAATCCACCTTTTCCGAGATTCAAAACTTTTTAAATTATAAATGTTTTCTTTTCTCAAAACTACTTCCTGTGATTCTTGATGATAAAATGTACCTTTAGTAGAATCACCATTCCAATCTCTGATTTGTATGTGATAGAAGTACTATTATACACTGATCAATTAAAAAATCGCGACACGATTTGAGTAAATATTCGTTTTCCTCTTGTGTTTCTCTTTAGTTACTCGAACAGAATCGACGTGTTGAAATTTCCGTTTTTACTTGACCCTCTTTCTATTTGATAATGAAGTAGAGGTAATTTCCGTTTACTTAATATTGATTCTATTTCTGTTGCTATAATAGGACCAGTTTTATTTTGAACAGCATTACAAAACGATACCGACTAAAAGCATAAATGACACAAAATATATTTATATGAATCATTATAATTTACAATGTTTTACAGGTTGGCTAAATCCGTTTATAATAACTCATTTCGAGCATTAACACAATATTCCTTGTGTTATAAGTTTTTACGTCTTTTAGATGCGCATAGATATGCATAGTTTCATCCGGAAATATATGTGTGCATAAGCGTAACGCATCAGGTGCTCCTTGAGCTAAATCAAAACGGAATAATGAGTGAGGTTCAGAAGTACCTAATCTAAATGCTTATATAACATATTTACTCTATTGGGGCATAATTCGTGGTGCTAAATACTGTGTTTGTCATTTATCTCTTGGGTTTTATCTATAATTATATAATGCGCGTTTATGGATATGTTTGGTGCATGTTTTTCCTATGGAAATAAATTTTGAACAATAGAAATTGCACTTAATTTTTGTGATCCGCATATATAGTGAATTAACTTTTTACGGCATTTGATTCACTCATAAGATCCTCAAGAATGAATCAGAGTTTTCTTGTATTTGAAAAGCGTTTCTTGTCGGGGATTTCAAAATGACAACGACTATTCTTAGTATCACGAATTAACTCTGGTACTACAGCACTAAACTAATTCTTTGAAATGACTGTCAAACATTTTTCTACTGCGTAATGAAAGTGTTTACAAAACATGTTTTACTCGCCCTACTCGGGCTGGAAATCAAAATTGTTGCTGGATGAAGAAAAATAGCATGATCAATCATGAGTTACGTACAAAAGAAATGAATTAATAATGGGGGAGACATCTTCCTTAGTATTTATACTGAAGTGAGTGATGCTCGAGTTGATCTTGTTTTCCTTTACCTTTTGATGTGTTTTGATACAGTGATATAACCATGATACAGTGGTATACACACTACTTGGATTTTTTAATATTTTACTTTCATGTTGTCTCACCAATCAAAAAGTGATCAAAATTTGTATTTTATGAGCAGGATAATTTAAAATGATTCCCCTAAATTTATAGTTTTATTTTTCTATTTGTTTTTCTCGATACGAACAACGTTTAAGTCCAAAATCTATAAATATGGGTATTTCCCACTCGTCTTTAGTTTCATTTGTTAAATCTTGTAGAAAATTACTTATAGGAAGAATAATGGTTTCACATCTCTTTTGCACATGAAATGTGGAATGTGTGTCTCTCTAAATTACATTTTCAAATCCAATCTGGTCAATAAGTTCATATAATGTTAACCTAGCTCATGATAATATGAAAGCCGATAAAATGATATTAAAAAATATAAATTGCGTATTTGTATTTTGTTTGTTTTTGCGTGTTACTACTAATGAGTTTTCTCCTATAAGAAGAACAATTTGAACTTCAAAGTGCGGTGATCAGAGGGATTTCTAAAAAGGATTTATCATCATTGTCCACCCCGGTTTGTACTCTGTCTCCACTTTTCCAAATAGACAATGTAAAAATAGTTTAGCGATATACCAGAAACCAAGAGATTTACCGGCTGTTATTGTAATTGCTATTCAACCCCTCATGATGGGCATGCTCCTCTATATATTTTGTTTTTCCTCCTCAGTGGTGCGATAAGTGTAAAAACGAGACGATTCCTATTTCATTTGAAGATAATTATTACCATAATTCTTGAATAATCCCTACGTCATTCCGAACTCATAAATTTCGAAGGTTTCAAGAATTGTATAGCCTTTTTTCTTACTCATTTAATTCATTAGTTAAAATGTTCCTTTGAAGCAACGTTGGTGCAACGTGTGATGACAGTCCCTACTATTAATTTCTTTCAGACAAGTATTACATTATCCGAATACTAGACACCAACTAGACTTATATGAAGCATCTGAATATCTAGATCTTGAGGAACTTGTATCTTGCTGAAAACTCCACTAAATTCTTCAGGATGCGGGCAGGCTTTTCCTTTGTAACAAGTTGGCTTTCCTGTAGGAAGAGGTCGTCTACTTATAACGTAGGAATATAAAGAACATACATTAACATGGAGTTTAAATTCATATTCAGTGCACTAATCAATGTCTGGACATATTATATTCTTATTCTCTTGAAAGATTCCTTAAAGATTAAACCTCCTTCAACATCAGCACAATGATTCTTACTAAACTTACGAAATTCTTTAGTTCCTTTTACTTGTTTATCACAAGTACATTCATAGATTCACACAACTTTTATTTCAGCAACTTGCCTCTAAATATTTCTTTTTCCTTACAGTTTTTTTCTCCTTAAAATTTCACCAATAGCATCATCTATTTGGAACATGGTGACCTTGCTTAATGCAGGTATGACGCTAGTAGTGACATCCATAAAGTTCTTAGGATATTCGGTGTTTCTTAAACGTGTTCGTCTACTTTAAATCTGCCCTATTTGACTTTATAATTTCCAGCAGATTGAATTGAAACATCATCACGAATATGCTCCATGTATTTTAGTCACTGAAGCATATCTTACTTTGAGGACTTCATTGCCGATAGCCGAATGGTGGAACAACTGAAATGCTTTTCAACTTTCAAGTACAGAGATCGAAAATATTCCATAGGACAAGCATCAATTATACTTACCTGAAGAAAACACCGAATTCCTCGAGTTATGTCTTCAATTAAATCTGATAATTTTATCACTCTGTAAGAATGCGGACAACAGTTTTGCAATATTCCAGCATATTTTGTAAGTTAAAAGTGAGATTCTTCTCAAACATATTCCTCATGCCAAGCCTCTGAAGCATTCGGTTTTGACTTTAATTTTTCATCTATATGGAAGAAAGCAATGGTGGCCATGGTTCATCGTTATTTCAATAATCTTTTGTGTTCAACAAAAAGTAAAAATTTATTTTCTTCAAATTTCCTTCTAAGCCCATGATGCCGGTAATTTTGTTAACTTTCAGACATAAACAAAAGGTATACGAGAAATAATCTTTACGGTTATCTCAATAATATCATCTCCTTGTGCTAATAATTGAGAAGTGATAGTTTTCCCTTCACAATCAGTATATGAGCAACAAATAATGAATCGAAGTGGGATACATTAGGCGCAATAGCAGCCACAGGGTTGGACTCTGAAGAAGAATGTGCTTCGTAAATATCTCCATGGTATATAAAACAAAGCTAAGTTCCCCCTTCTGAATTTCCACATTCATTATATTTAAACTTTTCTTTAAAGATTTACATTTAAATAAGAGATGCGAAACACAAATAATATTATGTTAGTGTTCACATTCACCTTTCTTGTCCAGTAACATTCATTCAATATCGTACATGGAGTAGCTAAATGTTTGTTTTTTTAATTTTTTTTCAAGGAACAAAAATGACCTTCAATGACAAAATATGCAAATTTTGCAGTAATGGTCTCTTCATTCAGGTGGATTGTCTTTTGCTCCTTTTTGGCTATCTACTTTTACACCACACCGTGAACATAGTTTCACATAGTAACATACCGGCTTTCTATTCAGATTTGATGCCATTTTTAAGATAGCATGAAGCCGAGAGACATTTTCTTAAAGAGTCACTACATTTAAAAGTACTCTTATAAATAAGAACTCCTCGTAAGAACTCTTATAAATATGACACTCACATAAGAATTCATTTATGTTTACGACAAATCATAGGTTTTGTCTTAACATTATGCTCTATTTTTTAAAAAGGCAGTAATTGTTTCAATCACGTCATAATGATGGTTTTCATAAAACAAAATAATTTCACTTTCGTTTTTCCTGAACCACTATATAAAGTATCGGGATCTCTCGAGTTTGGTTTTAGCGCACATACTACAATTTGGAATTCATTACCATAGAAGGTTGGAAATCTACCTACGTCTATTAAAATTCTACCCAAACTTGTAAAATCAACACCTGCCTTCTTATATAAAGCTGTACTTTCTTTTACTCAATTGTTAGTGTTCTTACATATAGAGTATCTTCCAAAACTGAGATAGTGCTCTTTTGACTTATGCTAAAGCCCTAGGTAAGCAGTAAAAACGATTTTTAAATAATATAGAGACAAGAATAATGTGTCATCGTAAGTACGCTTCCATTGGTACGAACTTACCGCTATTCCTTTCTTCACTTCCTATCCTCGTATAGGGTCCGAAATGTTCATTTTAATAATTATATCATCGCCTAGTAAAACGATTTCGCTGAGAATTTTATACATTCTCAATCAATTTCAAAATATGCTTTACATTCATGTGAATTCGCTTTCGTCAGTGGATAAAAACCTCTTTATCCACATTAGCATTAGAACTTTGCAGGAGCAAGCCAATCCAAAGCTCGACGTTCATAGAAAGTAAGATTTTTAATGTGAACGAGAAAATTACCACAACAGACTCGGCTGGAGCTAAATTCCGGTTACCAGTTTTCTTACATATGAATATTTAAAACCTTTAAATGGAGAATATCCAAAATAGTGTTCGCGTTGGGACACAATTTGAAGGAATTCAGGCCTGACCTTTGTTTCTCTGTTCTTCATCGATTTTCTTTCAAAACGTCTTTTAGTGTATCATTACCCAATGGACTCACCAGCACTCTAAATAATAATAAATCTGATTTCCACTCAGTGATAAGATACAATCGGTATCACAGAAAAGGTTTACATTTTCCGTTGCAAGACAATGAGGGAGTTCTTCAATTAGGAATTGTTTAGAAATAGACCGTTCTTCAAAAGAGACCTCTTATGGTAGAAGCTTATTTTGAAGTAGAATTTTTTGAAGAGGGAATTGTTTTGTAGTACTAGCAAGACGGATATATCCTAAAGTAGAATAAGAAAATGGACATATTTGTGAAGCAGTGGTTAGAAATGTACTTGCCTTAATACAGACGTAAAATACATTTACTGCAGAAGATGTAATAGTAATAGTCCACCTGGGCCTAAAAATAAAACACGCAGGCGCAACTCAGTTACTGAATTTTCTCCAGGAATTTCCCTGCTTCACCAGTCAAGTGTTCGAATGGAAACTAGAAAATATCCACTCCTACCAAGATTTTATCACGCTCTGACCCCAAAACCATAAAATGAAACAGGCGGCCGTATACTAATTACTCAAGATTTTCCCTCAATTACACCTGGCAAATGTTCTAATGGTACCTGCAAGATAGTCTCTGCCATCATCTCCCACCAAGACTATCCCGGTCGGAGCCTCAAATGCCGTAGAATACCTTCAAAACTCAAGTGCCCCAAGTTCAATTCCTTTTTCAATCACAGATGAGCGTTCCACAGCCTAGTAAATTTAACACATAAATGATTCCTGCTTCATATTCATAATTTTCGGTACTACTTAAAAATATTTTAAGAAAAATCATATTCATATTGCTCTGATTCTTCACTGATTTCGTAGTAGTGCACTTTTAATTTAATAACTGATAATACCAATGTTCAACAAAAATCTTGCTTGGATTCTCAAGTAGTAACTTCACTAACTTGTTCCCCGTAGACTTCTGCAATAAAACTACCAGTACAAGTAAAAAATTCAAAATATGAACAACAAACTCTGTTTATAGACGGCATAAAAGTTACTCCATTTCCATTTCAACGAGTTTTACAGGAACGAACTTTCTGAGCTTATATCTCTGGTTTAATCCATCACATTGACCCTTCAGTAGGTTGAACGAGGTCTAAACCCGTTTGTCAAATATCACTTTCACATCCATTTAAATCGATAAATCCTCTTTCTAACAAGAATGGACATGACCCGATAGGCAACTGAACGACTCATCTATCTATCTATCTCTCTATATATATTGAGACCAAGGGAAAAGTCTCACTTTTGAGGTGATTTCTACAGGTACGTCACTGCATACGAACTCAGTCAAGAATGCGAGCAACCAGGAAGACATTCTTAAAAATTCTGGGTTTGCAATAAATAGCGGCGGCATAAACAGATCAAGGCTCATTGGACTCAATTGACAGGTATAGTAGCAACGAATCACAAAAAATAATATATTCTCGACGACATTCTCCTGCCCTTCAACATGTCGTCGTCCCTGTTTAGGATCCGACCATACCATCCAAAGCTATTTATTGAGGAATGAATGGGTGTCTCTTTTAGAGCACATCACGCCAGCAGTGTTTGGAAACATCTGCCACCATATCGCTGCCGCTTGAAGTGACCCAGGGTTCTATTCCCGCTGCTGCACATCACCTACCTTGAATCTTGGTAAGTGAGCCTTTTGGTTCGTTATGATTGGCGTTATTTTTACAGATGGCGAGTTCTTGTTGTTCGTCGACCTGTAAATATATGTATCAATAAAGCCCCCTATTGTTTTGGAATAGCGTGTTCATTTGTATATCCTAGTGTTTATTTGATACCTATGTCTTCCTCTAGCTACGTAGTAAGCCCCCGGAGTACCATCCAAGTATTCGCCTGCCTGTAGGTAAGGTTTCCCTAGTGTCAGAGTGTTGCTCAGACTTCGATAGACGATTGTCCATAAGTCAACATGGTGTAGGCCTGGTGGTGTAGCTAAACTCTCAGCTTAGTTTACTCATGAGAATGGTCACCGAGGGCTAACCACCCCCAGTCCTCAGTCGCTATATGGATGACGTAATTCTGCACGTAGCATCTTGGTCACAAACCATACCACTTTTGGAATTTGGTATGCCATGTTTTTCGGGCATATTTGTACTGTAATGTTGGTTGTCTAACTATTAGGCGTACAGTGAAACAATTCTCATGGAGGAAATCGCTTCTATTTCTTATATATGCAACCTCCACTTACTTTTGTAAGTGACTGTACAGTCAAATGAAGCAATTCAGAATGGTATTCAAAAACCGTTAATTCTATTTGCTTTCTGCGCCTATCAAACTGCCATTTCTAAAACAGGAATATTGACAAACACTTGCGGACAGATAAGGTTTATAGTTTATTGTCTGCCAATTGCTAAGAAAAGGCAGAGATCGGTTTTGGAAACAGAGGGAAAGTGCAAAATGCCGCATCTTGAAGGGAAGGAACAGAAATGACACCTGCGTTTTCGAAGGTGGACATTTTCTGAACAAGAACACGAAGGCAAGTAATTTCTTGTATTGTATTGCTTCAATGGACTTCTGCAACATAAAAAAGTAACCTACCTATTTTAGGTTTTATTTTACATTTACAATACAAATTTGGAAAATCAAGAGCTATAACTCTGGGATGGGTTTTATTTTTAAAATATAAAAGTATCCTATTCTGGGGGGGGGGCGATCGCCACCCCTGAATCCGCCCCTGCTCCACAGTGGTGTAACACATTTCAACGTTAGATTACACACGCAATCACAAAGCACTTCGTACTCACTCCTCCACTCGCACACAAACACCAACACACAGTCACAAACCAACTTTGTCTTCCGACAACGAACTTGCAATGACATTGTAAGATCCTGTTATAATCATTGTTGCAAACCATAACAATTAAAAATTACTTTTCTTATTTTTAACGTTAATAAACATCGATTTCTTAATTTCTTTTACTTCCATCTAATGTGTACATCCCTGACGCATCAGTTGGTGGAGTATTATGCCGACAGTGTTGCCATATGCAAGGATATTCGCCGAAAACCATGATTTTTCAGTTACGTCATTAAATGCTGATTCGCTGTTAGTGAAAGCATAGCGACCATCCGGAATTGATCTTAATCGACGCGTAACCATTAGTTTCAATGAAAATGTAAACAGAAATTAGAAAAATAAATGCTTAAGACTACATTCTGACCCGAAAAATCACTTTTGTTCAGTTTTCTTTCTACACATTCGAGGATTGATACACTGCTTACGTGACATCAGCAAAACTTGGAGGATTCTGATTTATCTTAAAATTATGTCACAGGATGGATCTTCATTGGTTTTCAATACTCATTCAAAGGTATTTCACAACTCCAGACCTACATCTCGTAAAAATTAAAAGGAAAAGACTTTTCGGGAACAAAAATATCATTATACATGGACACATTAAGGCTCTCGCTACTCCCTCCCCTACTTTTTTTTAACATATTTCAAAATATTTCAAAATCTAATATCAAATCAAAAACATTATCAAAATTTTAAGAAGATACATCTCTAGTACTTACAAATTACTATGAAATACAATGGACAGCGATCTCGAGATCTTGTCCATAGATGAGTGATACATTGTCAATTAAATAATGATGTCATAATCTTTGACATCGAATCACTCATCAATGGACAAGATCTCGAGATCGCTGTCCATTGTATTTCATAGTTATTTGTAAGTACTAGAGAGCTATCTTCTTAAAATTTTGATAATGCTATTAGATTTTGAAATATTTTGAAAAATGTTAAAAAGTCGATGAGGGAGTAGCGAGGAGCCTTAAGATCCATTGTCTATTTGTACAAATTGTGACAATTTTATCTCACATATATTTCGGATTATATATAAAATATTACCTCCAACTTGTTTTTTTTCGAAAGTGCACTTAGAGCCCTTGACGTCTGGGGTCCACATATATAAAATGTCCGAAATAGAAGGGTAAAACGTTAACTAGCTTCCTTGAAAAGTTGTTAACACATTACGCAACGTGCCAAATAATCTTCTTTTCGCTTTCAATTTGGCTTAATTCAACTGTTATATATTTTTGACTGACTGCAGAAACTGAAGTGGTGGAGAACTTCCATAATTGACATTTTTAGTATATCAGATGGTTCTATTCTCTCTCGTGTTAGCTAAAATCCGGGACATTTGTACTTCCTGAGAAATGTTTTCGGAACGCCGAGCCATAGATCACGACACCAGTACGGTCTGAAACTCCATGAATATATCATACCTATCCTTCTACTTATTCTTCTAATTTCATTTCTTTCCCCATCCTTTGACTTTATATTCGATGTGATATTTAGCTGAGGTTAGGTTACATCAAGTATGAAAAAAAGTGACTCTATTATAATTTATCGTGAGCATGGTTCATTTGCTTCAGTTTTGAAGCTCCTCTTCCATTTTACAATCAAGGGATTCATTCAATTAATGTTGCTACGAACAGGTAAAGAACTATGGTTAAAGCGTATAAATCAAGGGACAACAGTGGAATAAAATTTAAATTACAACATACGTAATAAATAAATATCAGGTAATCTAATTCTTTTATGTTAATATCAAACAATGAGTTCGTTATATCATTGGTTTTTAATTAATTATTACGCAAAGACAATGTGAACAATCACGTTTTGCGGTGCAATTAGCCATGTTAATTTTTGAACAACTCAATGCACCTAGTGATACTTACGGAAAATAGACAACTTATTGACTATCCAATTTCAACGTAATATTCTGTAGAAAATGAAGATTCATCAAGTAAGATTCATCAAAGATAAATATCCAGAGTTCGCCGTTGATACCTCGTATGTTGTCTTTTTTATTGAAGGGAGAAAAATTGGCGAACTTTCGAGTTGAAACTCTGTGAAAAATAAATGTCCAATTTACCTCTACGTTTATTTGATACGAAGTTTCAACTGGAAAGTTCGCCAATTTTTCTTCTTTAAATAAAAAGACAACTACTTCCGGTGACAAAGAATTCCAATCACATATACTGCAAATGAATATTTCCTGTGAAAAATATAGTCAATTTCCTTCGTCTTTTTCAACAGGGCTACACTGACGAGTACAAGAGGATATATGACGACTCTAGAAGCCAAAGATATAAGTGACTTTCAAATAGAGAAAAAATTATATAATCTTTTATATATAATCCGAAATATAAATTACACTGAAAATCTTCTGGCACAAAGAGCACACAAACATTTAACCAAAAATGAATTGTATATCAACACATGTGAACTTTATGTGAACCTACCACATTTTGTACACATTAAGTTCATATTTACTGTAGTTCATATTATCTACACTCCGTTTCGAGATCACTTTTAGTACATTTGCCAATATTAATGAACTATTTGTGCATAAACTGTGTATAAGTACACCTGAAGTTCATAAATTATGCACTAAAAATGTGGCGTAGTTTATATTAACTTCACGAAAAGTACATATAGTATGCACTGAAAATGTGGTAAAACTGGAACATGTTTAAATTTTTCGGGACATATTGTGTACTTTAAGTGCACTTTGATTTTCAGTGTACACAAAATATTCATATTTGTACAAAGAGCTCAAACTATGAATGGTTTGTGTAGCTTATATTTTTAGTAATATAAAAGATACATCGATTTTTTTGTTTCAGGGTTGGTTATATCTCTTAGCTTCTAGGGTTGAAATTGGGCAAAACTGTCGAAATTGGGCAAAACAAATATTCTCTCTCAAAAGGATTTTTCAATTAAATTCCGTGTTGTAAAAGCAGACCAATTCGTTACAAATCATAATTCTCGAAAATTCACTTAAGGTGCTCTTGTACCCTAAACTTCCTCGAATGTTAGCCCATTTAAAAAGCATTGCAATGTTCTTAACATTTCCCCCTTATTTTTAATGTTACAAACTTCAAATTTTACCCACATCTAGAGGAGATACATATCTATGAATAGTCTGTCTCACAATTTGAACATACTCAATAAATCAGTGTCGGTTTTTTACTTTGGCAAAAAGGCATAGTTGCATTGCAACCATTCCATCTGCACACCTACTGTTGAAATGTTGACAATGGTGGGTGACTCATGAATGTTTTCCCCTGCTTATTTTTAGCGATGACTAGCGATTTCTAGTGATATGGACACTCGACAACCTCTCTCTTTAGTTGCTTCGTTTTACTTACATGGACATGGAAAGCAACGAAAATATTTGAGTTGTAAAAGGAAACGAAAAGCTCGATATTCTTCCCTACCGAAGAAGAAAATTTGTAATGGGTTTTGGCTTCAGAAACATAAGAAACGAGAAGAAAGCAGCAGTGGAAAGTAAGTACTGTATAGCTACTTACTTACTCTATGGCTTACGGAACTCGGAAGTTCATCACCGTAGTAACAAACTTCGCTATCGGGAACTATACTGGGCAAGATCAAGCCAGTTTTCATCACAAACACATACTTCTCTAAGATCTCTTCTAATATTGTTCTCCCAACGTCTTCTAGGTCTTCCCTATGGTCTCTTTCCCTCCGACTTTCCAACTGTGTAGCTATAATTATTTTAATTTATTTTGATGAATATTAATCATCACGGGATTCACAATGATTTGTTTATATTATGTATGGCCTTTAGGCATCTACAGCTCAGGCCAGGTTAGGGGAGGGGAAAGGATTCGGGAAGGAGTTGGCCGGGGATTAAGTTGAGGGTGCCATCCCGGCATTTGCCTGGTGTGACTGAGGAAAACCCCTGGGGAAAAACAGACAGATGACCGGCCGCTGTGATCGAATCGAACCCACGACCTCCCGAATGCTACGCCAACGCCATACCAATGAGCTATGGCAGCTCGGTTCCGGATTCACAAGCAAACATTTTTTGAGCTACGGTAGGTGCGGAAGTGAACTCCGGTCAAAATTATTGAAAATACTGGAACCTTTGTGTTTCTACAGCTAGCAACCAATTCCGAACTTTCGAAGACGACTTGTTTATTTATTATACAGATGTTCTCGGGATATCAGCCAGGTGAAGTCCG
>JAGDQP010011711.1:35971-52285 GCA_022664845.1 Lepisma saccharinum
TAGTAGTAGTAGTAGTAGTAGTAGTAGTAGTAGTAGTAGTAGTAGTAGTAGTAGTAGTAGTAGTAGTAGTAGTAGTAGTAGTAGTAGTAGTATTGAGATTTACCCTATTCCCTTTCTCAGTATAATAACGTTTATTGAAAGAGAATGTAATGAACTGCACATTTTCCAGTTTCTCTTTGAGGGAGATGTTGGAACGAGCATTTATTGGGGGCAGATCGAACTGAATTGATTTAGGGCTATTGTCCCTTGGCATCTATGTACACAATATCACATTTTGAAACATGATAAAGAAAGAAGTATTTGAATACTGAGTCCAATTCATTCTGACTACGAAATGTCCCGCCGACCGCTTCAGGCCTTTCTTTTAGTAGAGCGCTCACCTCTGGCACTAAGGCCCTTTTCACACGAAACCACAATGGTCGCGCCACCAACCGTGCCACCAGTTAGAAAATGGAGCTGGAAGTAGCAGCTACTTTTGTTTCTCTGTTGTCACGTTTACGTAAACGCCGAAAGTGGAGAAAAAGTAAAGTAAAAGTCTCGATCAACGAAAGGAATATTCTACACATTGTACAATAATCTGCCACAGAATACGAAAAATATTTTTAATTTCACGCGGATGAGCATTGAAACTTTTGATGAGTTGCTACAATATTTAAAAGACGAACTGACTGGTGTGGATATACGAACATGAGAGTCAGTATACTCAATACAAAATTAACAGGGGGACAGACTATCAGACAGACAAACCCACAGTCAAACAGAGACAGAAAACTGATCTAACTTTTCATGTTTTCAAAATGAATAAATTAGGTTAGAAATAAATATATCCTCTGTTTATATAGCCCGTCACCGAGAAAAAGACGTTCTTTTCGATTGAAAGTGACTGGGCTAACTCGTAGTAAGCTGAACTACGTACTCAAGTACTGGAAGCTGAACGACACATAGAAGGAAAGAATAGGAACTGCGCCCCCATGGTGCAGATATGTCCCCAAACCCCGCGGGGGCTGCGCCCCCATAGGCTAAGTTTGTCCCATATATTGTAACACACTCGTGATGCTACACTTACATACCAAATTTCGTTTCTTTAGCCTTGATGTAGCCAGTTTTTCTCTTGTATGTAAATTATAAAATCTGCATATCTTTATGTAAATTTGTACTATATTAATTTGCTTATATGTAAATATTTGTGTTATGTTATATTTTCTCTTTCTGATTTCTCCCCCCTCCCTCTTCTTATGGTCGACCATACCACTACTTTATTTTACTTCTATCTTCTGAATGTTACGTTTCTAAATGTGTTAACGTTTTTTATTTTAAATGAATATGTATCAAAATGAATATATGAAATTAAGTGAATCTGTTTATGTATGTAAGGTTTCGATATCGAATGTGGATCAATTTGTACTAATTTGTGTGGAATTAATGATGTGGGTTTTTGGATTTATTTCAGCAAAAATATTTCCAATGTTAATTTTTTAGATAGCTGGAAAGTTGCTATTTTCTTCTATGTCAGCGCACCAGAGTCGGATGCAAAGATGGAAAAATTCCAGTGTAACAGGACTCAGCCGGTTTCTTTGTATTTTTATGTACGAGCTTTTTGTCATTGCAGCTACCAGAGAAGTCGAGGCTAGGAAATTGTGGCCAAGTGTGTGGGCGAGTCCAAACACTGGAGGTAGACGACATTTTGAGTCGGGGCCCCGTTTCGTTTTCTTCTTCTTCGTTTTCGTTTTCTTTCTTTTCTATTCGTCTGCTGGGTTCGGTTTTATAATAGCGAGTCTCAGGCATATCGAGACAGAACAACCCAACTCTTCGAGGGATCAACACCTCTCCGGGAGAATCTCTCACCAGCAATTTCAAACTTAGAAGCGAAATAGTGTTTTTTAACTTAGTGCAATTTTGGAAAGTTGGTGATAGAATCTGGAAACAGTATATGTGCGAGAGGTTGTAGAGAGGGCAACAGGAATCTTGGCCAGAAATATGTGCGTGAGTACTATCCTTGTTACCCGAATTATTGGAAGCCAAACCGTCGTTAACAACACCTGGCTCGCGATTTTAAACCTGAGTTGGGAATATGTATGTACTAATCTCACGTCTTAAGTTTCAGCACTTGCACACAAGAAGAGGAGTCAAGGTATACGTTGCTCACACGGTGCTAATCTGAATACGAGAGAGGAGTCAAGTTAGCTAGCAGCAAACCTAGTGTTGCCTGCAATATTCCTAATAAACAAGATTTCCTCCTAAATCTCAGTATAGTGCATCCGCATGTGTGTGGAAGCTGAGCTACGTCCAATGTTTTAGGTTTGTCCATGAGAAGGTGTGCAAATTGGTTTCTAAGTCGCTAATGTGTGTTAGGAGTTCATTTGAGTTTACACGTACAAGGGGTACTTTCCCGATTAATATTGTGAAACGAACTTGAGGTTGGTTTGGATTCCCGCGAGAATTAAATTGTAACTTAACGATTTCAAATATCATAATTTCTTTAAATTTGTCCTTTGCCTCCACGACGACGACGTATCCGGAAAGATCAAACTTGTAAATATATTAATAAATTAATAAATATTAATAAATTAAGTCATATTTTATATCAAAATAATTGTTATAATTGGCTATAACCCTTTTTTTGACTTAGTCTGTGAGATTTTGTATGGTAATTTGCGAGTCCCATTGCCGATGTTAGGTAAGAAAATCCTTCTCTGGCTCTTTGAGCAAATTTGAAACTTAACTATCCGTGGCGTAAGTTATTTCTAGAAAAAGAGCAGACTAACGTAAACTTCAGCTTCAGTGGTTTGAAACACTTCCTTTTGGGCGGCCATTCTGGATTAAAAATGGTGACTTATTTACCATTGTACTATTGTCGTGATCTACTCGTAATAGCACACCTTCATATCAAATTTTATTTCTCTAGCGAACGGTGTGGAAAATGGTTTTTGGGCAGCCATTTTGAAACCAAGATGGCGAGTTTTGCAAAATGTTGTAATATTTTCCTAAACTACTCTTGATAACACACCTTTATGCCAAATTTCGTACCTCTAACTCAAACGGTGTTGAAAATGAATTTTTGGGGGCCACCATTTTGTATACAAGATCTTTGGAGACTTTTGTAATATTTTCGTAACCTACTGGTGATGATGTACCGTCATACCAAATTTCGTTTTTCTAGCTTCAGCCGTTTAGGCTGTGTAACGGCTACTCGAAACTTCCGTTCTTTTAGATGATACATACTAGTTCTTGCAGATTGATTTTTTTCAGTCTCAAGAACGAAAAGTAATGATAGAAAGTTACATACAAAAATAAATTTTTATATGGATGAGGATCAAAGCTATGGATTATTTTCACATTACAATATCTTGTAGCGAGATGTTTACTGCATACCAGAGACCGCCTATCTTCACACAAGTTTTTCCACCGAGTGGCCGCAGCTCAGTTAGCACTCGGGGGGTATTGGGTTCATTTTCGGCGGTCGACCATCTTGACTGCAGTTTTCCAGATTTTTCTTTTGTGACACTAGGCAAATCCTGGGCTGGTACCTTCAACTTAGGCTCTCGCTGCTATCTCTCGCTTTGTCCCCTCCCTTATCTCGGTCTAAACCTTAGATACCTGAAGGCTATAAATAAATTTAACTTCAACAAAGGTTTTGCCAGGATTTTTTCCTCAGTATCACCAGACAAATCCAGGGATGGTATCTACAAGCTAGGCCCTGTACGACTATCTCACAACATCCTCTGCCCTACCCTATCCCGATCCGAGCCTGAGATGCCAGAAGACCATTAAAAAATTACATCAATTTAATGTTTATTGTATCTACAAATGTATAACTTTCCAAATTCATTTTTCTCTGCAGGTGAGGCATCTTCTTTATTTATAGAAATGTTTACAAGCTCCTCCCAGCATCTCTGCTTCAATTCTGTTTGAATATTCTTCAGCAGTAATTTCACGTACTGCAGTTCTTGACTGAACTTCCGTTATGAAGTTTTCTGTGTCGAAGTGTGCGTTTTCTACTTCGATATTCATGTTTAAAATGAAAAATTATCAAATAAGTGTGCCTCTGGTGGCTCGGAAAATCGCTCTTGTGAAAGCCTTCATTTGAGACAATGGAACGACGTAGCGGCGCTGCCAACTTAGTGGCTTGGAAAAGTCACAGGATTCCGACGCCAGAATTCTTGCCCCGTCACCAAAGGTGGACAGCACCGTGTGCCTGGGTTTTCTCGGGGTTCTTCTGCTTCCTCTGAATTTGTCATACCACTAGTTTTATTTCATCATTTTCATTTGTCTCCTTTCACCCCAAGAAGGTACAACCGTGGGACTCTAAACAAGAGATTCATTCATTCCTATCTGTAACACAGAAGAAAAAAATAATTTGTTTTTGATACAAATATAGATTTGTTTTTTATACTTTTATCACTCAATTTGTATTAAAATTCCCCGGGAGAAATGTTCTTAAATCATCACTGGATATTCGCTATGCAAGTTTGTTATCTAATTATGGTAAAAATCAACTTAATAATTGTTTCAATCATCGCACCTTCCTGTCATATATCAAGCCGGTTCGCCACCCGGGTTCTCTAACCTTTTGCTACTTCTTTTATCATTTCATCTTTCTGTAGCTGAAAAGAAAAAAAAGCCTTGTTTTGAAGTCTGGCTTATCAGTCATCTGATCTATACAACTTGAGCGAGGGATCTTCGCAAGGGAGCGAGTGATGGAGGAAGGAAAAACAGAACACTGTCGCAGAAAGAGGCGGACCTCGGAAGGGATATGTCAGCCCAAGTTGTAAAAGTCTAACTGTTGCCACTTTTTAAGTCAAAAACCTAAACTGACTTATTAGATATATTGAAAATGTGAGCCATGCCATTCATAGATATCTATCTCCTCTAGATGTGGATAAAATTTGAAGTCTGTAACACTAAAAATAAGGAGGGAAATGTTAAGAACATTGGAATGCTTTTTTAATGGGCTAACGTTCGAGGGAGTTTAGGGTACCAGAGCACCTTAAATGTGGAGGAAATTTCCATTTTAACCTACAAGAAGTTACTGGCACTTCACACAGTCCAATACCCGATATCAACAGGGATCGACTTGATTTAATGCTTTTTTCACTATTTTCCTACAGTGGTTTTTCTTCGAATAATGATTGCTTTAAGGATTCATTATTACTTAAGATGGTTGTGTGATGACTTTACCGGAATAGGAGATATTTTGATTAAGTTTGAATAATAGATTCTTTCGACCACAAATAACCTATTGGTAAAGTTTTATTCACCGCAACATAAGCATCTCGGAAATGCAGGGGTTCAAAGTTTAAAGGGATGGAGCCGTAGGCAAAGTGTCAAGCCGATATTACATGCCCAAATTATATATTAATCGAAAGATTTGAACCAGATAATCGAATAGTGTACGGTGAAGGTAAAGTTTTAAGCTGGCACCTCAGATCATCAATTCACACGCATATTTTAATGTTTTCGGACCTCTTGAATCCATTGGCGCTCGTCTAAGAACTTTTCAAAAGAGACTATATACTGTAGCCTACTCTCAGAGGTAGAAATGGTACTGATGCTTTGATATGGGATCTTAAAATTTAAATTCCGTTCTTGATAATATGAGTGTATAGTATCTCGAAGAAAGCGCGCTTGCGCAAGATGTAACTAGCGTTAAACGACTCAGGAGATCTGAAAACAGTACAATACGTGCTCGTTATGATGGTTTGAGGTGGGCATTTAAAACTTAATTCCAGTCGCGCGAGTTTGGTAGTCGTATAACGGAAATGGTGCACTTCATGAGGCTAGCTAGCGTCTATCAACTCAGGAATTGCGAAAATATAAAAATCACACGCATTCGAAATGATTATTTCAGGTAGTGGCTTCTAATTTCTCGTCGCGCAAATTTCTGGTACCCGTTATGTCGGGAACGGTACGTACGCAAGAAGCGACTAGCCTTAATTGACTAATCCGAGCCGAAAACAAATATGTTTCGAAATTATGTTTTCAGGTGGCGGCTTAAAACTTTGCATTTACCAGTATTCTGTAGTAAACTATAGGAAAATAACAGATGATTTAATAAAAGCCACATTCGATGGGTTTTATTCTGAATATCTGCCTTTTCGGTATCCTTGGGTTACGGTGAAAGAAATTGGAACTTACCGACATTTTGTAACAGAAGAAAGAAATCAAAACTTTGATTAGATAATTATTTTAAGCTAACACATAAAACATATTGAACGAACTTTGAAAGCCAGAGAACACTCTCATGGAATCTTATTGATTTGTTTTAAAAACGACTTTGTAATCAAATTGCAATGCAATTACATTGCAAATATTAACATTTTAATAATGCGTTTTATAAAACGAATGTGAGTGTGCGCTAGTGTAAACATTAAAAAAAACACAAGAAATCCACATAAATGAATGAAAATGTGTATGATGGTCCAAAGACCATCACGTATCGGAGGCTAGAAATGGAAACTGTTAAGTTTGCAACTTTGAAATAATCCAAATTACTGTAAAACCCTAAATGCTTTATCATAAATTGATCACTTTACTTTTTTTTTTTTTATCAAATGATCGGATTTTTAGTCTACTTTAGGAGTGAATACTGTAGGTTTAAATTGTCTCCTCGAGACATTTATATTATTCTATAGTTTGTCCATGTAATATCGACTTCACATTTTACTTGTGGCTCCCTCCCCTTATACTTTCAATCCCCGTGTTTCCTGTACCATTGTGTTGCGTCGAATAAAACTGTCTGCAGGGACCTAAAGCAGGGGTTTACAAACTTTTCGATTAGTGTACAACTAAACCGAAATACATACGTTCGCTGTACCATCAAAAAATATTATAGAGTTTTCAAATATTTAAAATTAAGTTATTATATTGCCAGTAATGATTTTACTTATCAGGCAGAACATCTACCATGCCCTGCTTGTCTTGTATTTAGGAGGTTCCAGGATAGATCATCGGTGCTGACCATCCTAAATTAGGTTTTCCCTGATTTCCCTAGGTCACGCCAGACGAATTCTAGGTTGGCGCGTGGTACTTTGAATAATACAATGGAACATAAATATAAGAAAGTTAAAAATTAAGAAACAAAAAATTAATTGATTTCGTTGAAAATAGAAAATTAATTGATTTCGTTTAAATAGCTAAGTTCTGCTCTCAATGAACAGTAATGTTATGTATTTATCACAGACGTTACTCTCGTTTAAAAAATGAACATTTATACTGGCTGCGGATTCGGCGCACTTTTGAAATCAGGCGATATTAAGTATCTCAAATTTAATAACTTTAAACACTTTATGGGGTACCAATTAACAACCTTCCGCGTACCACAGGTCGTACGCATACCACAGTTTGAAAACACCTGGTCTAAAAAATTGATTGTTTACATTTCATCAAAATATCTCCAATCCCGATAAAGCCGTCACTCCCCCTTACTGTGTTAACGTCTAATTATTACTATACTTATGCCATCGTTATTAAATAAAGTAGTTTCAACTATTTACAACACCATATTTACTGATCTAGGATTACACAACCAGTTTTTTTCTTTCTTTTTTTTTTAATTTACCTTAGTTCACAATATATTACGTTAGTTTTAAGTTGTGTTAGATTAGGTAACTTTCCAGCTTCCTGTGCACCATTTAAATTACCAATGGAAATGTGATTATTCGGTTACCAACTTCTCTTTCAAAGTCAGTGAGTTTCAAGTTCCGATTCACTGCTACAGAAACCTATGATCTGACTCTGTGACATCGTTTGTCACAGATTTCATTCACCACTGGGTGTCTCTTTAGTATAGGTCGGGCATTCCATTTGGAACCATAAATGGAGCAGTCATAGGTGGTGTCTGTTAACGGTGATTTGCATTGCTTATAATGAAAAAATATCAAACCTGTTTTTTTCTAACCCGTCATCGTTCGCTGTTGCTCACTCGACATATTGTCAGTGAGCAATTACCATGATTCCGATTCATGAACATGTGACTTATTTCGTTAGGAAAAATCACGCCCAACGTAAGCTAAAGTAATACCCACCACTGCTTAAGGCAGTGCATTGGAACTGTAAACCATTTACGCGTTAACGTATATTTCGTCCCTTTGGAACCAGAAGGTACTATGTCCACTTCAGCTACTTTTAAAAAAAGAATCAGTTTTAAAGTTCGAAGTTCCATTTAAAGTCTGTATAAATTCATAACGGAACTGTTCCATTGTAATCACTTCATGATCCTTGTATTCCTTACCTTTTTCGTATTTGAAGCAATCAAACCAAACCAAACCTAACCTTAGTTAACGTAGCGTATTGAATCTGAAGAATGGATAACATATAAAATTGCATAAAAAAATAGAGATCACAAAGTCCGTGAAGTGATTATAATGGAGCTGTTCCTTCACTACATTTCTAGCCACTTGGAGGTCGTTTTGTGAGATATTATTTTTTTGGTTAATGCCCTTAAACAAGGTCTTTCACTACAGTGTTAACTCCATTTCGCCAAAAAGTGGACATAATACCTTCTGGTTCCAAGATAACGATTTATTCTGAAAAATTAACAGAAAAGGGACCAAAATTTGTTACAATGGAGTAGCTCCCAATTGACATCCTAGTTTTTCATGTTATAAAAAAAATCACAAAACATTTATCACCATAGACATTAACAACAATAGCAAGAGTTGTGTAGGATGGTTTGTACCATAACTCTAAAGAAAACATCCACAAATAAAGTATTCACTTACCCAAGTTGAAAAATTGAATTTTGTAAACAATTATTACATTATCACCAGTATAATCTGCAGAATTAAAGAACGTACTGGATCTATACAAGCTGCTCATATTACGACGGGATCTTCTCTTCTTTCTTTCTTTTGTTTGTTTGTTTAGTTAATTGACCGGATCTCTTATGATCTCCATTGGTCGAAACGCATGTTTGTTTGTTTGTTTGTTTACTGAACTGCGAGCTGTATATATAAGCTCATTGCTATTCTCCTTTAGTTATAGTAAAGATTTGTGACATACGGATTATCTTTTTTTTTTTTTTTTGATAAATAGTCTGCAAAAGGAATCTTCTTATGAGAGTGGCAACGTTTCGCCAATGCGTGGTCAATGAGAAAGGAAAAGATTGGGATGCAGGAAACTAGAAGTTTGCGAAGTTACCGAGTTCTTGTTTGACATGACTTTTTACAGAGACTGAATTCGCTTACAATAAATGCACAATTGTCCTAAGAACTTCCTTCTTCTTCTGTTTCAGTCGACGTTTCGCAGAAGCGTTGTCAGTAATGGAGGAACGGTAGCAAAGTTAAAGTAGATGAATTAGTTTATTAGTTTCTTGATCGAAGTCATTATAAGACGATATTGTTATTGAAACTTTCTTCCTAATTTTCCTATTGTATTGAATTCTGTCAGAAGCTGCATTCATTTTAGTTGCTTGGTTCTTCATGTTCCAAATCCAACGTTTCACAGGGTCGTTCTCACTGATGAAGGAAGGTAGTGAGGTCAGAAAAATAATTTTATGATTATACCAAATTCTCCTTTCTGCTTCCGATGTTTGTTGCAGATGTGTAAAGTGATGTTTTCTTCCAATGTTTTTATTACTGTGACTTCTTCCAGAAGAATTTTATTATTATATAATTGTTACTTTCGTTGCCTTATTGTTCCATGTTCATTAGATCTTTATTTGTGACAGTTGATTTATCTATTTCGTTCATTCTAAGTAGGTTTGAATCTTATTGTTCTGTTGTAAATCATATTAGGGTATAGTGGAAAGGAAGAAATGGAAAGGTTACCTTAATATAGGAGAAGTTGAAGAAGAAGAATTTGGTGAAGAGGTATGAAGGAAGAAATAATTAGATTTGTTTTTTAATCTTTCTGAAAAAACTGTAAATGAGATAAGCTGTATTTGTGGTTGGCTGGAAGAGAATAGATTGGAATGAAATAGGTTTAGCAATCTTAGTTCTGTATAAGGCATTAAGCAAAGAAGTCCTTTCCCTTGAAAATTTAGAGCATTCAGATAAAAGATGATGGAAGGTCTGTAGTTGGTGTCCACATTCGCATTCTTTCTCTTTTTTTATTTTTAATCTAGCTAAATGATCATTTAAGCGTGTATGATTGGAGCGGCCTCTTATGATTATTTGAATTACCTGTCGAGGGACATTCATATTTCGGAACCATGGAATTGTAGAGTGTTTATCAAAGAAAAAACGAAAAGTAGAGGTGCCTGTTTGTATCTCTTCTGCTAGGTAGTTAGACCATTGCTCTTTGATTTTCATTTTGCAACGAGGCAGAAGGTCTACATAGTAAAGATTTGATTTGGTAACGTTAGGAAGTTGATGGCTTTCCCGCGCATATATGTCGGCGTAATCTTGGTGAACCCCTTTGTGACTTGGGATCCAGGAGAAATGGATTTCTTTTTCCATTCTCACATTTAGATGATAAAGTTCTAAAATATCATAAATAAGTGGATGTGATCTAAACGATTTCTTATATGATCTATTCATTGATTGCAGTACTGATTTTGAGTCAGAAAGTATGAGGATTTTTTTGGCGTTTAGAAGTAATGAATATCCTAAACACTTCGAAATGGCAAATGCCTCGCTATAGAATGAGCTAAGAAAGGGATGCAATTTGTATTTAAGTGCATAGTTTTTCGATTCGTCCCATACCGCACTGGAAACCGAATTTTCATTCTTGCTACCATCAACATATAAAAAATAAAAGCCTTCCCATTTATTCCGATAATCTGATATATGATTATACTTAGGGTAATGGATTGGAATATCAGGGGCTAGAGGGCATTGAATTTTAAATAGAGGGTTTCTGTTGGACCGATGTAGAATGTTTAGTTCTTCTGAAAATTGAACAAATAATAATTCCCATATCGTATTTTGAAATCTTTTACGTTTTTGTTTAAGTTGTAAGGTTTCCTGTAAAACTTTGTTGAACGGATGTGTTTTTATGTGATGACTTCTTAATAGGAATTTAGTTGCTTGTAAAGTACGACGAGTTTGAAAAGTCGAAATTTTAGACTCAGCATAAATTGCCACGTTGGGATGGCTATTCATTACTCCTAAAGCTACCCGTAACGCTCTTCGATACAAAATCTCGATCTTATTTAAATTATAATCCGAGATTAATGGAGCCATTGTAATTCCGTATTCCAAAGAAGGTATGAAGTAATTTTTTATAAAAGTAAGCATTATGTTTTGGTGGCCTCCGTATTTATTGGTGACGAGCGCCTTTAACGTGTTTATTATTTTGTTTGCTTTATTTGTGATACCTTTGATATGTGGTTGCCATGTGAATCTTGAATCTAATGTTAAGCCTAAATATTTATTTGATTTTACTACAGGAATATTTGTTAATCTAGGAGGTATGTCTACTTTACCTGTACCGAAAGTTATGATCTTTGATTTACTCTCCGATAAGATGAGATTTCTGTTTTTAAACCATTCTGTCAACTTAATAATGAAATTTTCAAGTTTCGTGAAATTTTGGTTGTTATTCTTCTCTGGAATCATTATGACTAGATCGTCTGCAAAGAGCATGAATTCAAAACAGGGGGGGATAAATGATTTTAAAGGAGACATATATAAATTGAACAATAATGGACTGAGCGGCGAGCCCTGGGATGTACCTGTTGAAATCGTCGTAGCTTGTTTTAATTGATCATCGAAGAAAAATTGAATTTTTCTATTATTAAGGAGGTTGCGAATTATCTTTAAATATAGATAAGGTATCTTATTTTGTATCATAATATCGAGTCGAAACGCATGTTATAATTGGTAACGTTTGTTTCGTTTTCGTTAATTATAAATGACTCTTGTGGCCATGTTGGTCAAAACATTGTTATAATATAACCATTATTATTCATCAATATAGGTATGTTTTACATCATAATATTTCATTTCCCCGTTTAATAGGAAGTTATTGATTAATTGTCGTGGCAACCATCTTCCAGCACATTCCGATCTTTCCACTTCATTAGTCACAGCCCTCAAAAGATAATTGATGATGCACTAAACGTTTAATTTTGATGAAAAATCCAAAATTGGATAAGATTTAGGAACTTCAAAAACACTAACAGTTAAAAATTTTGCTTCACAAGTCCGAGAAGGTGTGATTTTCGTTAAAGATACACAGATTATCTTGGCGTCGTACCGACACAACGACGCCATATTTCCGAGTCTCCTTTTCTTAGTTATATGGTATTTGAGATCATTCTTGCAAGTAAAAGTATTTTACAAGTTTTAAACTTCTTTAATTGCCATTATTAAATTGTTGTATTGAATTATTTTCCTTGCACTTTTGACCTACAGTCCAATATGCCCGGAGTTACTCTTTTATAAGTTTTAGATGAGATGAGGAATTTGCACGAAAAATGTTATGTGATTTAGTTGTTAGTTTCGAAAATCAATAGAAGTGAAAGTTGAGATATTTGACTTTTATGATTGTGTTGACAGTAAAGATATATGAAGTAATCCCTGAATGTGTAATGAAGTTCTAAGAACGTTAGAACTTTAAAAGATTTATAAAAATGTGTCATAATTTGAATTGATAAAGAAATGTGAAAGTTTGTAGATAATAATTACTGACAAATGAAATGCAAATTTAGTTGTTCTATATTTGATGCTTCTTGTTTCAAGTTTTTCAAAATTAAAATATGGTATGAAAGTTAATTGTTAATTGACTAAATTATTTTGTTTAAATTTTAAGATATTTGTCGTATATATTTGAGTTTGAATGAGTTCAATTGATAGTTGAAGTATTGATGATGAAGTAATTTTGCGAACTGGATGTATCTAGTTAGAGTTTAAAATTATTTTGTCGGAGAAAATGGAGTAGAATATAGCAATTTTTTGCAAAAAAGAAAACAAACATTATTTGTAGTATTTTCTATTATATGAGGAGTACTGTATACTATTATAAAAATAACTCAGGAATTAAGACAAATCAAAAAACGGGCCACACAGCGGTAAGAAGCGTATAGAACTGAGTTAGAACTGAAAATTTTATTCACATTGGATTAGACTGGAAGTGGACAAACTAGTTTAAATTTGGCCAGAATCGTTACGTAGAGTTCGATGACGAGAACTGACAAATTTAAACCAAGATATACAAAATAACAGGTAGGCATTTCCAAGTGCTATAGTCCTTGTGACAGGTCGTGCCGCTTGAAGGTACTGTACTGTGCTTAAGCAGCTTAGCACAAGCATGGTGCTCATTATGATAGGCTTTCTCTTCTCTCCCTAAATTTGTCGTGATTTTTTTTTCTTCTAAATAATTAAATATTTGATTTCTTAACCCAAGTACAATAGTTTACTGCTAAAAAGCCTCTATTTTTTTTTTTTTTTTTTAAGTTTTAAGCGACAAATATTTCTTTATAATTGTTAAAGATTTAGTGAGAGATTCCAAGACCCCAAAATAATTGTTTACTGTTAAAAAGGCTAAAATATATTTGTTTTTAAATTTTTAAGAGCAAAATGATTTTAGTAATGTCTATAAACTTCTAATTGCCTTCCGGGTCTCTAAAAAATGAAATGAAACATTGAATGATCAAAAATTGAATGACAATTATGTGAATAGAATGACAATTATGACAAAAATTGAATAGGATGACAATTATTGTGTGACTGTGATATAAACATTAACGCGATATTATTATTATACTATTTACTTGAAAGTATATGATATTATCAAACGGGGAAAGTTATGCAGTAGCCTGGTACGATATGGAATTCCTAAAAAGAACTTGTTCAGCTAGTGAAGATGTCTCTCAGCGACCCCATAAGCTGTGTACGGATAGGTAATAAATATCATATAGTTTCGAGATTCGCAGCGGATTGAAACAAGGTTTATGCCTTGTCAACAATACCGTTTAACTTTGCCTTAGAATATGTTATTATAAAAATTAAAAAGAACAAAACGAGACAAACATTTAACGACTTGAATCAAGTATTCGTGGACGTGGATGATGTAGATTTAATAGGGCATGATGATATAAATACACCAACAAAGTTTTAGTAAAAGCGTGTGAAGACATAGCTTTGTATGTAAACGTAGAGAAAACAAAATACAAGCCGAAATACTAGCAATGAAGGAAATAAATATGATATGGGTAGATTAGGTTAGGTTTGGCTTACGTGTTCTTCTTACACAAGCTATAGTAATGCCGTTATTAATTATTCAATCAAGTGCATTTATGTTTAGTTTTTCACTTTCGTTTATGCACTACAAAGCAACACCGATGTCTTAATAGAAGCGTGTGATGAGATAGGTCTACAGATAAACATAGATAAAACAAAATACATGATAACAAGCCGAAACACGGGGAATGAAGGAAATAAAGCATAAGAATTGGGAATGAGGTCATAGAGAAAGTAAACAAATTTAAATACTTGGGAGAACACGTAACAAGCAAAAATGAGGTCACGGAAGAAATAAAAAGTCGCTTAGTATCGGGGAACGCATGTTTCTTTTCAGTCCAAAAACTTCTAACATCGCGATTAATATCAAGGAAATTGAAATTAAAAATATACAGAACGGTTATTCTGCCGGTAATACTTTACGGTTGCGAAAGTTGGAGTACGACCCTAGCAGATGAACATAAATTACGTGTGTCTGAAAATAAGTCTTTGAGAAAGATATACGGGCCGAAATGGGACGAGATGACTGGAGAGTGGAGGAGACTGTATAATGAAGAACTCCACGGACTGTACGATTCACCAGATGTTGTAAAAATAATGAAATCGCGAAGACTAAGGTGTGCAGGCCATGTAGCTCGGATGGGGGAAAAACGAAGATTATATTCTATCCTGGTTGGAAGGCCCGATGGAAAGAGGCAATTGGGAAGACCGAGACGTCGTTGGGAGGACAATATTAGAAGAGTTCTTCGAGAAGTAGGTGTTCGTGATGAAAACTGGCTTGATACTGCCCAGGATAGAATCCAATGGCGAACGTTTGTTACTGCGGTGATGAACTTGCGAGTTCCATAAGCCATAGAGTTAGTTAGTTAGTTAAGTAACAGTTGAAAGGTTGCAATACTACAAACAGCGGAGGTCATAACAAATTCATAAGAATTAAGAATGAGAATCAAAAACAAGATTACGGAAAGAATAAAAAGTCGCTTGGTATCGTGCAATTTTGTAAGAATAATGAAATCGTGACGGAAAAATGGGGAAAAACGAAGAATATATCGCATTTTGCTTTGAAAGCCGGACAGAAAGAGACCGTTGGGAAAACCAAGATGTTCGAAGGACAATATTCGAAGGGATCATCGAGAAGTAGGTTTTTGTGTTGAAAACTGCCCTAACAGCACATAATATCATCAAGGTTGCACGGTATTGGGACGATATTAGTTCGATATCCTGTGTTGGTAGAGTGGCTTGATCTTGTCCAGGATAGAATCAGATGGCGAACGTTTCTTACTGCGTCGATACAATTGCGAGCTACGTGAGCCATAGAATAAGTAACTAATAATAATGATTGGATTGAGATGAAGTGGAAACACCTGTTCAAAAGTTATTTCATGTGCCATTGGCCTTACGAAATCATACCTCGTAAAACGGTTTTCAGAACATTGTAGTAAAAAATGTACCCTCCATTCCGAAAGAAACCGAACTTTTGAAAACAAATAGTACCACTAGTGCCATCTGTTGTAATATGTTACCGGTAGATGGCGTAGTCCCTCATTGACAACTGGGATAAATGTCATGACATTTGGATGCACGGCAACAAAGTTATTGCGTTTCAACTGTCAGTGTGTTGTGTACATCGGTCGGAAAATGAGTTTCAAACAACGAGCTGCAATTGAGTTTTGTGTTAAACTGGGTAAAACTTTTACTGAAACGCACCAAATGCTACAAAATGCATATGGTGATGAGTGTCTATCCCGTACGCAAGTTTACGAGTGGTTCAGGCGATTCAAATCGGGTAGAGAGACGCTGGATGATGACGAAAGATCAGGCCATCCCAGAACCGGATTATCGGAAGAAAACATCGAAAAAGTGCGTGAATTCATCAAACATAACAAAAAAGCGTCGGTGAAAGTTATTGAAATGGAATTAGGCATTCCTCAAACAACCGCATACCGCATTTTGACCGAAGTTTTGGGCCTTAAGAAGGTTAATTCGCGGTTTGTACCACACAAACTCACCGAAGATCAAAAAGTTGATCGAATTGCGCATTGCAAAGACATTGTTAAAAGTGCTCGGCAGGATCGAAACTTCTTGAAATCGATTGTAACTGGTGACGAGACGTGGTGTTTTGAATATGAGCCCGAAACAAAGCGGCAAAGTGCTGAATGGAGAGCGCCGGATGAAGGACCACCCAAAAAAA
>JAGDQP010011712.1:0-20318 GCA_022664845.1 Lepisma saccharinum
CCCCCCCCCCAAAAAAATATCAAATTGTTTCCATTACGTTGGATGTATCCACACCAAACGATATAATCATTATTCGACACAATACAAAAATACTATAAGTGAACCCTTCCCCAAGCACTCCAGTTGTCAACGTTGTAATGCAAACCTTTTTTAAATGGACCCCATACAGTTGGACACAACCGCGCCAAAGTTGGGATGAACAATTGAACATTATACGACACCATAGGAAAAATACAGTGCGACACTCCACCCTTCAACGATCACAATTATCAGTGCTGCCAATCTATTTTGAGTTTAAATTGTTCAAATTACTCGCGCCCCTTGATTTACACCAAATTTTGCATACATACGTATTCAGGGGCGGACTGACCCGGCCAGATATTCGCGGGTGGATCACTGCCATCCCTTTTGTTTTGGAAGCGTATAGACCACCACTAAGCCCACTTTTGTTTCTACTGGTAGGTGCTTTGGGAAACCCCCATTTGGTAGGTTCTGGCAGAATCCCTGGATTCTTACCTCGAAGTACATTTTGTCCTGCCGTGTTAGCAGTGCTTATGTTTGTTCAAAATAAGAAAACAATGCTGCCGTCCAAAGGCAAAATGCCGTATCTGCAACAGTTGACCGTAAATGACTTCATAGGGTCTACCTTTTACTAAACAACTCTATTTCGGTCGAATGTGCAGAATGCATTTTACTCAATTAGAGCCTAATATCACTAAAATATGATGCTGCATGGAGGTATTTAGACTTCCCCTACTCCGTCCTTACTTTGCTAGTAATTATATTGGCCCTATTTTTGAATATCTTCCCCCATCCTCTTTAATTTTCGTCCTTTCGCTGACAACAGTAAAACAGAAAAAAATAGTTGTGTTACCGACAGTGTGCCTCTGTTCATTTTTACGAGAATGATCAAAGAATTTAACTCTCCACACCTGCATGTGTATCATTATCTCAAGTCCGACTCGACTGTGTTGTTCAACTGTCTTATTTGTTTCTGTTGATAAGGAACAAAGAAAATGAAGTAACAGCTTGCGCCTCTTTATTTCCTCGGTGTGCTGTTTTAACCTTTTGCGATGTTAGGAGAAAAGTAGCAGTTAAGGAAGTAGCTGCTACTTTTCGTTAGTCGTAGCAGTGAAAGCAATGTAGCCAGAGTAGCTGTTACGCTATTATTTGCCCATCCCTAATGCCTCACTAGATTGTACTCATGTTAATGTATGGTTTGCATCTAAAACATTTTTCTTTATCTCAGCTATTCGTGGTAATGCGTCTCTAGATTTCGGATCTCTCAGTATAAGTCACTACCCTCTAGACTATATTAGTGATCTACGTCCTAGTAGGACGAGTCCCATACTCAGAGAAACCAAAATACCTTTATACACTATGTACAAGGGTAAAACTAATTTTGCAGATATTTATGTATAAATATCATGACAGGGAAGCTAACGCGTTATGCATAGTGCACGAGAGTTTTTTTATTATTAAAAGTTTCTACTGAAGTGCCTTGAGTCAAGTCCTTAGTCGATCTTCCACTGTAATTCTCAATAGTGGCTACCTCTGTTATATGATGTTGAATCAATTGAATATATACTTCAAATATTCCGTTATTGTGGATGCGTATAATGCGGAATGTAAAATCAATGGGTAATACGAGTGCAAGGGTACAATGTAAAATGGCGTATATGTCTCCTTGCACGCAGTCTGCATTTTGTGCGTCCAAAATAATCGAAGGAACATTTGAAGTACATTCAATGCCGTATAACAGGAGATGGGAGAGAATTACCCCTTGCACTTTCTACTTGGCTATTCTTTTTCGTTGAAGGTATAGAATACAATGGTTATTATAGATATCTCTTAGTAACATTCGCGCTAGTGAAAGGTATATAATACCATAGACCTCATAATAGATAGACTTAGCACGCTTCCCCATTTCTGGCTACGCTAAAACAATGGGTTTTTGTTCGGAGCACGCAATTTTGAATCCATCTGCTAGATAGCTCTGCCATAGACGTCATATTCTACTATGAGGTCTATGCCAGAGGTACCTAGCTTATGGATTGAAAATCTCGTGCTCTGAACAAAAACCCATTGTTTTAGCGCAGCCAGAAATGGGGATCCGTGCTAAGTCTGTCTATTATGAGGTCTATGATAATACTAAGTTCTATCAGGTAGCGTCTATATTTGGCTTTGTGGTGGACTGTCCGTCCTTTCCAAGTTCCAAGTATGGATATTCAGTTAAGAGTCATGGGAAGAAGGAGTGGGGGTTAATGGAAATAAAAAGTTTTATGTAAGACACGAAATTACACTTTGCATAATATGAACATGACTAATTTATCGGAAATATTTATTTTCTCGGTAAGAAAATTACAGACTGTTCCTAAATTAAATGACAGTACGTTGCGCAATCCTTTGCGTATCTCAGAACTCCCTCTCTAACGTTTTCTTGAGTTAAGTATAGTAGTGACGGACCAATTTTAAGGCTGAATTGAGATAATTGAGTGTTGTTTGTGATAAAATGGGAGCAAAATTGTAATGTTGGTTGCATTAAAAATGAATAATAGTGTTTGTTGTAGTGAATTTTTAAGATGCACTGTATGTGGTGACGGAAGGGACTACTTGGCGTAGAATTACAGATGTTGTCATGTGGAAGCGGGTACGACAGACTTGTTCAAATGGCGCTTGTTTGTGCATTACGAGCGTAACAAAAGTGTGTAAAGATACATGACCGCACCGAACCTTACCTAACCTCCACGTTTGTATGTTCACTAATTTAAGATAATTTACGAGTGGAATTATTAATAATAAAGATGGTAAACTTCAGATTATATAGGCCATTTTAGTAACCATGGGTATCAGCCAGTCACGACAATATAAATGCAATGTAGTTTATAAAATCCAGAAACATCAATGCCCCAGCCGGGATTCGATGTCCAACCTCATGAACGGTGGCCCTAGCCCACTCGGCTACCGAGGTCGGCGCAGTATGACTGCATAAGTATTATTGGTTTCGAGTTTCAGAGCCCCGAATTTACTTGGGAATTCCCATAGTGAAGGTTTTGCATTGTTCACGCATGCTTATTGTAATTTTTCATAGGAATTCAGTGGACTCTTTAATGGTGAATTATCTAGAAATAATAAAAGTCTGCTCCGGACCGAGCCGTAAATTTGTGTGTAAATAATTGTCCGGCCGTTTTTGTGTAATAATATTACAAACCAATTTTCGTTTTCGTATTTAGGCTTCAGCAACAAGTGATGAAGCTTTATAAAACCGCTCTGTCCTTCTGTCGACAACTTTCAACTTACGAACATTGTTGAGGTCTCGGTAAGCCGAGTTCAAACCGATATAGATCACATGCCTCGCAGGGGTCGGGCTGGACGTTTAGGCGCGAGTTATTTGTTTTATGCGCCTTGCAAAACTATATTTTCTCGCTGTTTATTGACCTTAAGAATCTTTTGGAAGCGAAGAGTGGCCAACGTAATAGCGAAGAAAGCAATTTTAATTTACGTACTTATATCCTTATTGACTCTCATATAATATATAAGTTCACAATATGTTGTGGTAAGAGTGTTTATTTATTTATTTATTTAGTGACAACACAACAGGCAATGGCCTAATTATAGTGTTGAGCTTTACAAAGTAGTTGTACAGAGTTTATTGACAATGGCATCTCTAAATTCTTTAGGTGACATATAGCATACGTACAGATCATTGTGAACTGTACAGAGTTGGTTTTATATATAGTACAAATTCTCCAGATTGGTGACCTCATCAAGATATTGGTTCTTGCCTTTTTACAGTGGAAGAAACCAGTATTATTAACGCGAGTTTTAGATGATGGGACACGAAACTGTAATGTCGAAACTAAATCCATACAATCTAACTTATTTTGAACAATTTTTTGAAGAAATAACAGATCAGCAATGTTGCGCCTTTGTTCTAAGCTCTGAATATTAAAATTCTTAATGACTGCATTGTAACTATCATAAGCAGGATAGATTCGAGTTTCTTTAAAAGTCAGGAATTTAAGAAATTTTGATTGGATTTTCTCTAATTGTTGGCAATGTTTCAATTGATATGGATTCCAAATAGAAGAAGCATATTCTACCTTGGAGCGAACATAAGCATAGTAAATTTTTTCCAATGTTGATATGTTGTTGAATTCTCTTCCCGTCCTAATTACGAATCCTAGTAACTTTAAGGCTTCATTTGTTATATTTGTAACATGTATGTTAAAAGTCAATTTCGAGTCAAAACTGACACCAAGATCCTTAACTACAGTAGGTCTGTTTAGTACAATTTTATTAATGGAATAATCAAATTGATGAGTGGTTTTATTTCTATTAAATGATAATACTTTACATTTACTTATGTTGACTCCAAGTTGATTAATAGCACACCAGTTTGCAATATTATCTAAGCTTTGCTGAAGTCTTATGCAGTCTTCGATAGAGTTGACTTTTGTATATATTTTAAAGTCATCTGCAAATAACAATTTTTCATTATCAGACACACAATCAGGAAGGTCATTAACAAATTAAAGGAATAACAAAGGTCCTAGGTTCGAACCTTGAGGAACTCCTGAGAGTGTAGAATATTCATATGATTTATATTCTTTATAGACAACTGATTGCTTGCGATTTGTTAAGTACGAATAGAGGAGCCTAATCACAGTGGATGAGAAGTGATAGTGATTTAATTTTTCCAGTAATATATTGTGATTAACCCTGTCAAATGCTTTCTCAAAGTCAATATAAATCACATCAACTTGCTTGCCTTCGTCCATCGAATTTGCTATGTAGTCCGTAACAAGTGCTAAGTTTGTTACCGTGGATTTCTGAGAAACAAAGCCATGCTGTTTAGTTGAAATAACTGGTTGAATATGATTACCAATTCTCTTGTATAAGATCTGTTCAAATACTTTTGCAAAAGCTGGTAATATTGCAATTGGTCTGAAATCATTAATGTCTCTACTATTATTAGATTTTGGGATAGGACAAACCAGGGCAGATTTCCATTTGTCGGGGAAAGTACATGTTTTTAGAGATAAGTTAAATGCTATCAATAGGGGATATTTAAATATATCAACACATCCCTTAACTACATATGAGGGTATGCCATCAGAACCAACTGTCGTTTTCGACTTCAAATTTCTGATAGCTTTTTCAACTTCCTTTAGTTGAATTTGGTCAATGCACAGTGTCCCTATTTCATCATTTCTATTACTAACAGCATCACCATTAAGATTATTATATGTGTGAGAGGAGGATAGAAATACCGATTGAAAATACTGAGCGAATGCATTTCCTATCTCATCATTCCTAGACAGCTCCTGACCTTCAAATTTTAATACATTTGGCGGTAGGTGCCTTTTTTTATTTTTGATAAAATTCCACAGTTCGCTCGAGTTGGTATTAATATTATTTTCAGAATTAATTATAAAACTCTTATAAGCAATTCTAATGTCTTTCTTAATTTCCCTACGTAATCGAGCAAATTCTTGATAGAAAGGTGCTGAGTTCATGGTTTTGACTCTGGATTGTTTATGATAATATGCCTTGACCTTAAGTTTTCTAATAATATCTTTGGTGAACCAACACGGATACTTTGAAACTACTTATTTTACGAGGAACACACCTATCAAATATTTCATTGACAGTATCATAGAATTTACTCACTAAGTTATTAACATTCCGATACACTTGTAAGAATTCCCAATCAATAGCTTGTAGTTCCTGATACATCATCAGAAAATTTGCCTTCCTAAAATTATAATAATAAGTGTTACTTTTCTGCTTTTCTTTCTTGAGCTTTCTGTTAACTATTTCTATTATTATAGCTGGGTGATGGATATCTTCCGGTACCAACGGTAACAATTCTCTATTAACTTCAACATTTTCAAGATTTGACAGAACTAGATCTAGTGTGCGATTATTATTATTGGCAACATTGTTGAATGATCTCAAATCATAAAAATTTATAAAATTATATAAATTTCTACACTTTAAAGATGCGCTTTGCTCAAAATCGAATTCGGTACCGGTTATCTCCGGTAAATTGAAATCACCAATGAGGAGAATAGGACTGCCTTGCGGACAAGTGGATTCAATGCATGCAAATAGGTTATCATACAAATCTATACCTGAAACCGGTTCAAAATATACAACACAGATAAACATTGGTCTCCCCTTTACAGTTATTCTAGCAATCAGACACTCATATTGATCATCACAGCTATTCAGTGAACACAAATTGTATTTTTCAAGAGCCGAGATAAGTACCCCTCCCCCCTTTGACTTTCCAGTTTTATTAATATTGCGATCCTGTCTTAAAACAGTATACCTATTATCAAATAATTCACTGTCATAATGATATTCATTAGTCCATGTTTCAGTAATTGTAATTATATCGTAATTATTTGATATTACATTACAGAAAAAGTCATTTGTTTTACCGCGCAAGGATCTAGCATTCTGATTATAAATCCGCAGCGATTTTCTTGTTTCACTAAAACCACTAGTTACATTTGGAAAATAATTGTACACTTCACTGACTTCAGTTGAGGAAAACTTACCCTTTTCCCCTTCACATTCCTTTCTTTGTCAAACTTTGTTCCTTGGGGGCTGTACCATGGTTGAACGAGTGGTTCTCGTCATTTGTCTCTTATCGCTAGAGGTGGGGGTATCTTCACAGGTGGTTGAGAGAACTTCTTTTTGAGGATGCAGTGTTACAACCTCTGCAGTTTTGTTTTGAACTATTTGCTCACTTTGCACTAATGTTTTTTCACTTTTTTGTAGCTCTTCAAGGGTGAAAGGTCTATTATTAATGTATAGTTTATTGTACTGAAGCCTCGCACGATCACCTCTTCCACGAGCATCCTTCATGTAATTCAATAGTTGTTTCCTTGTTTCACGCACATTCGCTGAGAAATCTTCTGAAATAACAACTCTAGTTCCTTTCGCACGAAAAAGCGTTTTTAAGAATTACATTTTTCTTCTTGAAGGCAGAAAATTTCACAATTATCGGTGCATTTGGTCCACGTCCGAGTCGATGCGCTCTTTCAATATGTTCCGAGTTTAAATCTACATTTAGTTGTTTTGTGACAAACTCTATTACTCGTTGTTCAGATTCTTCCCAAAATTCAACTGCATTACGATTTCCAATATTACTAAAAGTTAGGTTGTTACGCCGTGATTGGTTTTCCAATTTATCTAAAAGCTCACAATTAATAGCTAATTGTTTCTTGAGTTCCTCATTTTCCTTCTTCACCACACTAAGTTCGTTCACTACCACTTGAAGCTGCACACTCAAATTATTTGTTACACTAGAAATGTTTGTTATTTTCTTATCCATTTCTTCCAATTTTTTGTACAAGTCATCCAATGACGTAGGGCCTGGATTAACTTCCACTCCAGAGATCACTAACAGTGCTGCAATAATCACACCAAACGAAAACATTTTGAGCATTGAAGGGAAGAATTCAAAATTTCCACAAGGTTTGCAACGCTTCACTTTCACTTTAGCCACAAACCTCCCTATACGAAATCTCCAAGTAACAACATCAACACCCATCACGTCACGGTTCACTGACTTCTGAAGAGATGCTAAAACACGTCTGCACTCAAGAAAACTTATACTCTATATATACTTTATATTAAGTTGTACGTGACTAAATGTTACGTATTAAAAAAATACCTTTGTAAAGTTTAGTAGTTGCAAGTATACTGTGAAATAAACAAAACGGCAAACTAAAGCACATTTAAAAACAAAGAAAATCCGGTAAAATAGCTCATACTAAAACTGTTAGATTAATATTGCACGAGTCTTGTATCCGTAAAAATAAAATAATTGTAGCAACGTTAAATAAATAGTAAGCATTACAGTTGTCAGATAACATATAAAATTACAAATTATCACTTAAATATTCAGCCATTGTGTAATAAGATTTTAGTACAAAGAAATTAAACAGTATTCTCTCAGATATATTAATATTGTTTATACGTTTCATTTCTACTGGAAGTTTATTGTATAAGTGTGTACAATTCATATACGCCTCATCTAATATACCATGGGTAGACCATTGCAAAGATCTGGGTATCATATTTGATGAAAAACTCAACTTTACTCCTCACATTGAATTCGTATTTTCTAAAACACTCAAACTTCTTGGACTTTTCTACAGATTTATTTATTTGTTATTAAGTTTCAGATACAGCTTGAGTTGCCATTTTAGACAGAAACAAAATAACAATACAACAAACTAAATAACTTCACTACAAACTAAATAACATGAACTTAAATTTTAAACAACAAATAACACAGCAATTGATATAAATAACATGACGATTATACTACACAAGAGGAATAACTCACATATTTGTATTTAGCGTTCGATGGAAAGTGTTTTCAGATCCGAAAATATCAATATTTGAATCAAGAGTATTGTACATAATTACTAGTCTATGGAATAAGGAGCGCTGCAGTATATTTAGCCTAGGCGTGGCACAATGAAGGAGGTTATTATTTCTGGGTATTCGCAAGGGAACACGGAAGTAAAATTTAGATATCAACTCTCCAGTTCTAAGATTCCCGTTAAGTATCTTGTATAAGTACATCAAATCTGCCAGCTTGCGACGAGAAGAGGGTATGTGGAGACCAAGAACGGATGATAACTCTGGTTTGCTTAAGCTACGTACTGATGGTATTCTTCTTTTGACTATAGCAAGAAAAAAGTTCAGAACAGAATCAATATGAGATAGATTAGAAATACTAGCCATGTTCCAAATTGGGGATCCATATTCAATTTTAGGGGAGATGAAGGTTTTGTAGAACATACTCAATGAATGAAGGTCCTTAATTTCTGTAAATCTATAGAGAAGGCCAAGTAAGCGCATAGAACTGTTAGTTATAGAAGTCACGTGATCAGCAAACAGAAGTTTCTCGTCAAATACCACTCCAAGGCATTTTTGAGAAGTAAACTTTAGCAATAGGATTATCATCAATGATATAGGCAGATGGGATTTGATTCCTCTTAAATGAAATAGTAAGAAAAGAAGATTTCGAGGGATTTATTTTCAAGTTCCACGCATCACACCAGTCCAAGAGGTCAGAGATGGACTTTTGGAGATCAGCAACATCCTGTAATGATCTGATTTGTCGAAATAATTTACAGTCGTCAGCAAAAAGAATTTTGGTTTTAGATGATGAGAGATAAGATGGGAGATTGTCCATATATAGAAGGAAAAGGAGCGGGCCCGAAACACTACCTTGAGGTACACCAGAGAGAACGGGAACAAAATTAGATGATCCAGAAAGAACAACACGTTGTTCGCGGCCAGTGAGATAGTCTCGCAATAATGAAAGGAAGTTACCATGGATATTGAATCGGTGAGTTAATTTATAAAGAAGAAGATTACAATCAATTCTATCGAAAGCCTTACTAAGATCTAGATAGATGACATCAAGTTGTGTGTTATTAGACAGGCATTGGGTAGCATCAGAGAGTAACAAGGACAGGTTTGTAAGAGTGCAACTACCAGGAAGAAAGCCATGTTGAGCAGAGTCTAGATAGGGTGAGACAAAATTATAAAGTCTTATCTTTGATGATTCTTTCACACACCACAGATAAAATAGATAAAAGAGAAATGGGTCTGTATGAAGAGACATGGGTCTTATCTCCAGATTTCAGAATAAGTATAATATTAGCCTGTTTCCAAGAAGAAGGAAATACACCTTCGGCAAAACATCTATTTAGAATACGAGAAAAAGGGTAAGTCAATGATTCAGCAGCATTACGTAAAAAAATAGCACTAATGTTATCAGAGCTGGGAGAACGATTTAGAGGTAAAGAAGAAAGCAGATATTTTACCTCATCAGATGATGTACTTAATGAAGACAGTGAATGTGAACAGATCGGCTGAAGCTGAGGAGGTGGCAAAGGAGGAGATTGGAGTTTACAGATATGAAAGATTTCAGAGCTCTTCGGTCATATTTTCTCACTTGTGTATTTCCTACTATTGAATACTGTTCATCTATCTGGTCTATGGCTTGTGAAACCAACTTATCTAAATTGCACAAAGTCCAAAAATTCTTTATCCGCATTGTACAACACAGGGTACCCAACCTCCAACACAAATTTAACGGAGACATTTTGAACTCTCTTGAGTTAAAAAACATAGACACACGATGAAAACTAAATGACTTAACATTTCTTTATAAAATAATGCAAGCCACACTCAGGACCAACGACCTTCTACCTCTGAAAACCGAGATTGTGTTTGGTCCAGTGATCTCTTGTATACAGATTATCATATTTTTACAGTGTACTTCCTTTGCCACCAGATTTCTGCCTCGGTAAAAGTAAATTTCGAAAGGCTTGTTATATGAATCTAGAATGAATGTAAAAAAAAAAAAACACCTTATTTCCTATTGTATAATTCTTTGTTGTTGTTATTATTTCACTTTGTTACAAGAACGGTGTAAAATGGCCGTTTGCTCTATCCGTGCGAACTTATAATAAATAAATAAATACGCCTTTTTAGGAAAGAAGAGGAATTTTGCTGTGTACCATATACATTTTTTTGTTGCCTAGTATTATATAAATGAATATTATTACAACGAATTAATAGTTCTTTATTTTTTTTTTTTACATATAAAACAGATCTGTACATATGGTAAAGTCAGCAGTTTTTGATTACTAAACGTATTTTTACGGGATGTACCTCTACGTAAACCAAAAATTAATGTAATTGCTCTCTTTTGTAGACGGAAGAGTGTTATAACGTTGGTTGAGGAACCCCAAAAAATCACTACATAGTTTATTAATGAGTAAAACTTTCCAAAGTACAACGATAAAAGTGACTGGCGTGAAACAGTATTACATAATCTGTAGAGCGCAAAGCATACTGAACTTAGTTTACTAGCTACTTTGTTTGTTTATATGCTCATCCCATTGGAAATTATCTTGAATTAATACTCCTAAAAATTTGACCGAGGATTAGATTTGTTCCTGAATCAAGGATAGCTAAGGGAGAGAGCAGGTTTTGTTTTTGTAGATGAAAATTAAGAGTAGTAGTTTTTTTTCATTATTTAACTTCAGTTCGTTTGCTGAAAACCATGTGACAAGATTGTCGAAAGTAAATTTCAGATTTTCATTTAATTCCTTCATAGAGTTCCCTGACACAAGTATATTTACATCATCAGCATATAGTACACCGAAACTAGGTTGTATACATTGCAACAGACCATTGATGTATAGTGTAAAGAGTAAAGGTCCCAATATGTAGCCTTGGGGGACACCTTTACAAATTTTTTTGACGGTGGAAAACGCTACACATAAGTTGTTTTGAATACGTTTTCTGATTTGTACTACTTGCGTTCTATTACTAAGATATGATTGAACCCATTTGTTAAGAAGTGTGTGTAATTCCATAGCGATACGATTTTGAAAGTAATATTTGATGATCAACAGTGTGAAAAGCCTTTGAGAGTTCAACAAACAGCCCATCGACATAATATCCTTTATTTAATCTAGCCATAGTATTCGTAAGAAAATCAAAAAGGGCTGTATCCGTTGATGTATTTTTATGAAAATCATGTTGGCAATTAGATATGATATTACAAGAATTGGAAATTATTTAAGCGCGATAGCATCAAAGATTCAAAATGTTTTGAAAATTTCGACAAAATAGAAATAGGGCGATAGTTTTTCGGATCATACATAAATAATAATAATAAATCTCAGCCATATTCAATCCACTAGTGGATGAGGCCTCTCCCCGAAGGGAGGAGTTGGTCTACTGCTTCCATGCTGACCAGACGGGGTTTAATCACCTTTCATATAAATAGGGATGACCTTAGCAAATTTTTAAAACTCAAGGTTCAGTCATTAATTCGTTCTTGAGAAGTTCACAACAAAATAATATCACAAAACTAAATAGTGTCTTATTATTTTGCTTGTCCTTGATAGAGTAAAACAGAAAAGTAATGGAACGAATCAAAATCGATAATTTATCCCTGCCATTTATTTACTATACTACTCTTCATAATACACAAAGGTAATGATACAAGATTGAGTAAAAAGCTTACGAAATTATAGAATATAAACCAAAACCTATAAATTTTAGCATTTTTTTTACGGGAAACCGAATTGTTCCCCACTCACACCTATGCACTCACTTTTATGTGTATGACTGGCATTATTAGAAATGGAAACTGGTCAAAATAAGGTCGTGTGCAAAATTTTTAGAAATAAAAGAAACTTACTTAGTCGAAGCCATATGGCTTCTTTTGAATTCTAATCAAAGCCTAATCTTTTGAGAGATTATGGAAAGAGTATCTCTTTCGACACACACACACAGTCTCTCTCTCTCTCTCTTTTTTCCTGTCCTCCCGATTAGTCTAAGCATCTCCTTTTTAAGCGAAGTTAATTAGTACAAAGCAAAATTATGTCCCGCAGCTGGCCGGGCGATTATTTCAGTATATCTAGTTTATTTTTCTACATTTGATGTATCTCATTATGATAATAACTGAATGACTTTAGAATTATAATAATATCCCGACATCGTATATGACCTAGTTTAGTGGACAGTTTTCTATTTTCTTTAATATACCAAAGTCCCAAATCCTAAAGTACAAAACTTACAACAAAAAATAAACATTCAGTCTCCAATAATATATAATAAAATTATCCTAACACCAAACAGTGTTTAATAAAATTTTCATATTATTGTACAGTATGTGAAGGTAAACGTTTCTAGGGAATCCAACCAACTTGTCTTTGGTACACTTCATGGATATCGGTGCTGAGTTAGTTGTATGATTTTGAGCTCAGTTCACGCCGGCCATTTTGACTGACATTTATCCCCGGATACAGTTTGGTACGGTAGGTTATTATTATTGAAGAGAATGCGAGTTCGAATCGTGCTAAAGGCGAGTGGTGGGATTGTACATACAATATAGGCCCTGGCTCCTATCTTCTAGCTTTCTTCTTCAAGGACAGTAGCAAAAGAATTAAACATTATGATTTGTATCCTTCAGGCGAATGTAGGATTATTCCCTTGAATTAAGGCTAGCAACACTAAGTTTACCGGAAGACCTACTAAAAGCTATTGACAAGGACGAGTTAATGGTGTCTGGTGCTACACAGTCTATACAAACATTTCTAGGAAGACGCCTTGGAGATGAAGTTGTTTAACCAAAGATAAACTGTAAATTACAGCACAAGTAGCCTGCATATGTCATTGTAGTGCATTATTGCTGTGATTGCGATTCGTAAACCTGTGACGAATTTGGTTCTGAAAGTGAGGCCCCTATGGTACAGCTCTAGCGATGTTAAGAAGTTCCCACCCCAAAATGAGATTTATAATTACTTCTGGAATAACGTTTACCTCCCATACGATACTTCATATAGTAAAGATGTGCTTGATCCAGTCTTCTTAAAAAGTTCCGCTAAAGAAGTTGCAGTTTCCATAATTTCGATTCGCTCGTCTGTTGTTCGGAATCGTTTATGGTCGGTAAACATGTAGAATGGACATTTCCGGTAGTATTTTTTTATTGCAATAAAAAATTCTTCTATTAAAGCAGACTACGGAAAACATTTTCTTTTCTTTCTGTGATGAATCTATCAAGAGTTATAAAGACTTGCTTCAAGAGAGTCTCAGCCTTGCGCTTAATCGGGCGCCGCCATGTTATGACGTAATCAGTCTTCCGACTGCTTGTCATTGACATACAAATGGTATTTGATTTGTTAGTATTGTTAAAAAGAGATCGCAAAAATGGATCGAAAGAAATAGTATAAGTGGTGAATAGCGTTTCACGTCATTTAGTTCGTTTTATTCGTTTAAAATTGATTTTTACTTTTAATACTATTTAAGATATTGATATAGTTTGGTAGCTTCAACACTAATTTATATCAGCTTTTTTATTATTATTATTATTATTATTTCATGATTAAATCATAAGATATCTTCTAATAATGCTCTTTAGAACTCTTGTATTTAAAAAGAATTACCTCTTTTTCTGTAAAAAATGTGGGTTTTTACATCCGACAATCGTATACTTGTTTAATGAATGCTAGTGAAGTATTTTTCAAGAACTTAAAAGCACATGAATTAATAGTGCTCGTTACTGCCATCTGTTAACAATTTAACGTACTTGTAGGCCGTGAATATACTAAATAGTTTTAATATGTCATTGTATAAAATAATAATAAAAGCATGTAAGAAACAAAAAGGTAAATTGAAACTTTCACATTGAAGTTACTCTTGCGTTTCGTGAAGTAAAATAAAACACGGCCATTGATAGGATTCGAACAGCCTTAGGTGAAAGTATAAAAAATTAAAAGTTGCATACGCTAACCAACTGAGCTAAATTTACAGGATATCAACAGTTGCACGAACGAGCGATAAGAACATTGCAAGTTAAGACTGCCCCCTGTCTATGTTTCGAGCAATTTCTGTTATTAAAAACATGTTTTGGTGTTTAAATTTATTGAAGTGTGTTCTGCAGATTTGTACATTAATTATTTCGTTAAGTGATGAAGTAAATGTTCTTTCTCTCTTTTTTTTTTTTTTTTTTTTTTTTTTGTCTTCAAACTTCTGAATAAGGAACGTAACATAGGGAAATACAACGGATTGGTTACGTCAAACCAATCAGAGGATGATTTTCGTTGTATGACGTAGGAGATTAAATTCTCAGTATTTCATGCTATATTTCGACGTAACGGAAAACCGTAGCGCTGAAATTAAAAAAAACAAAAACATTATATGTTATTTAATCCGATGTATACAAACAAACTGTAAAATATATAAGTACGGGGAAAACGGAAATGTCCATTATTAAAATTATGTAACTTGATGAATTTAAGTTATCAGTTTTGAGGTGTAGTTGTGAAGATAAATTTTCTCTTACAGATAAAAGAAACGGAATTCTTCGATTAACGTAGCACGATTCTTCAATTATTATTCAAAGCGCATTCTTTAACTAAGTTCATCTTCCAGATCCCTTTTCAGGAAAAGTTTGAAACAATTGGCATGAACTTTTGGAGTACATTGGGACTGGTTTTGAGTGTAGTATGTATTTCATTGTGAATATTAAAGTAGTAGACATTTTTGCTAGGTACTGTTATTGTAGATGTAGTGAGCATTTCATTTTGTATTGTAATCATCTTTCAGGAGTATTTCCTACTTGCTGCAACAAATCTTTTATTCTTTAGTTTGAATTATAAAATTTTGGTTCTGAGATTATTAACTTGGAAATTCAGCATTGGTAGGTATCAAGCACAGTGGCGACCGGTGGTTGTCTCCACTGGGTGTTGCACCCAGGCCCACCGTCAGCCACAAAGAGTAGTAGGGGGCTAGGGGCCACGGAAAATTTACTGGGGCTCAGGTCCCCTGGCTGCCTTTCACTATGTGTAAGAGAATTGGTAGCTAATCTGTCACCATAATTCAACGCAGAATTAAATTATGTAACGTATACACAAAAGAATTGACCTGATTTTTAAATAAAGGGACGTTAGTGGGTTGGGAGATGGGGGGAACCATATCCTCCTAGTAATTACCAAGTTAGGAACTACTAGGGCTACAGAGTTGGTTGAGATGTCGTTGCCGCATAGATCATCGAAATAAGATGTCAGTTCCTGATGCCTGGTGGGTAGCACATGTGCACCGTCCACTTGACTGATCTCCGCTTTACTTGTAGCATGGCAGCGCACACAAATCGAACTTTAACAGTTCTGTGGCGGGAAAATGTATTGTACAGGGACTGTCAGGGTTTTAATCTAGGAACCATCTCTGTATTCCGCTGGTGGAACTGAAGATATCGCAAAATATTTACCCAAACGTGGTTCGAACCGACGTGTCTACGAACTCAGGTGCTAATTTGTTGGTAACTGTGTTTGCGTCGTGTACTGTCCAGAGTTCCCAAAATAAATAAATATACCAAATAAGAATTCCAGCATTGAATTGAGACAGAATTGAATCCAGTAACCTACTTATTTTTGTGTAAAGCTGGTGCAATATTTTGAATCTTTATAACTGTAATTATGACTTTAAGCGTTCCATTGATAGTTGAAGTCAGCATTTCTTAGATGATTATCACCATGATCTCATCACTCGTGCTAATATTGTGGTCGTTTGCATCTCGTTGTGATTTTCTATCATGTTGTCACGATTTTCCTTGCTTTCTCGTCGTCAGGCGACCAGTCGTCAAACAGCACCAACTGAGTCTGATTGCAGTACTCTTCTTTCTCTCGCTCTTTATAATTAAACATTATGTATTAATCAGAGTGAGAAAGGGACAGTGATCAGTGTAACTTAAAAATGTGATAGTGATTGTATGTCGTCTTACGTATTCTGCTTAATAACGGGTAAGAACTTTTTTTTTTTTCAATGTTTTCAAAATGCTCATAGTGTTTAAAGAACAAACTGATACTTTTTTTTTCGAAAGTGGATAAGTGAGTTGTCAGCATTTCTGTTATTGTGTCGAAATTATTTCCGATATTTCGTAGACTGATTTGACCTGAAATTGAATTTAATTGTATATTTGGCCTTTAGGCATCTAAGGCTCAAGCCAGGATAAGGGAGGGGAAAGGATTCGGGAAGGTGTCGGCCAAGGACTATGTTGAAGGCGCTATCCCGGCGTTTGCCTGGTATGACTGAGGCAAAACCTCTTGTCAGAATGGTCGGTCGCTGGAATCGAACCCACGTCGTCCCGAATACTACGCCAACGCTCTACCACTAAGCTACGGTGTCTCGGTAGATTGTTTTGACTAATTTAGAGATGTGTACAGGATGTTTAAAAAGTAATTGTCATAAATGAAAGGTAAATTCCTCAGACCGAATCAAGAGGGAAAAGCCCTTCAACAAATATTGTAACATGCGTGATTTTGTAGCTAGAGACAACCAAATGTGGGGAGGCATCCTTACAAATGACTTAATTTCTTTGCTAATAATGACATAAGGCGTGTTAGATTTGCTAATAACAAGGATGTACCCAAGGATTCTATTTGAGTAAATTTTATGCTTGATGGACTGCAACAGAAAGGGGGTTCCCAACGTAAGAGTTAGTCGAGTATTGGAGTCGTTCAAGTATTACGTTAACAGTCAGGTGGTGGTGGGGAGGTTGGTTCAAGCATTGTTTATTTTATCTGACAGTGGGGAGGGAGGGATCAGAACAGTGATTACCCAAGATTGTCTTAAAAACATATTAGTGTAGATTTAAACAGTTTTTGTTTGAAATTTACGAAATAAGGATAAATTTGAAATGCGTAAACGCCATAAATTAAATTGAAATCCTTACGTAAGCACAAGGGTAGGGGATATTGCTTATTTTTGCGTAAAATGGTAGGGAGGGAATCTAAAATTAGTAAAGTGCTTACTTAATAATTGAACGATCCCATTGCACATTAAACAAGCATAGAACTACCCTATAAGCTGCAATTTTCAATCATAAACTTTGCTCAAATTTGATTGTGGTTTAGTGATTTTTTGAAGAGATGTTTTGTCATTTGTCACATTTGTGATATACATTTAGGCGCCCTTAGCGCCAAAACCACGCTTGTTTTATTTCTGAAGAATCTATGATCATCATCACACCCTGAATAACATGAGTAATTATGTTATATTTTTAATAACCAGGGATTTTGGTATGCCTGAATCATAATTCACTAAACTTAGTGTCCTATTATTTGTTTGTTTTTCATAAAATAAAGCAGAAAAGCAATGGTAACGAATCAAAATTGATAATTTATCCCTGCCATTTATTTACTGTACTACTCTTGATAACACACAAAGATTATGAGACAAAATTGAGTAAAAAACTCAGGAAATTATACAAGAATACAATACATTTTGAAACCTATAAGTTTTAGCAAATTTTTGCAGGAGACCGAATTGTTCCGCACTCACATTTATGTGTATGACTGATATCATTAGAAAGAAACTTACCTAGTTGAAGCCACGTTGGGCAGAACTAGACGAAACGTATTTTTTTGAAAGATCTCTCTTCTTCCCTGTCTCTGGCGACACACATAGTCTCTCTCTCTCTCTCTCTTCTCTCTCTCTCTCTCGTTTCTATCCTCACGATCATCTTTTCTTAAGCGAAGTTAATTAGTACAAAACAATATTAATGTCCTGCCGCTGGCCGGGCGATTATTTCAGTATATATATCACTTCGCACGTATGATTTCTCCCTAGAGAGCTCTTAATGGTAGAGTTTATTTTTTTACATTTTGATGAACCTCATTATGATGATAAGTGAATGACTTTAGAATGAGGAGAACATTTTTAGACAGATAACGGATAACTTCGTTAACAAAATTGTATAGTTATTTAAGTCTTATATGTGCGTGCGTGCGCGCGCTTATGCCAGTGCAAGTTTGAGTACCTAAAAATGCTATTACCGATCCAGGGTTTGGTATATACCGTTGCAGCTTATGGGCAACAGCTGCAGTTTTACTTATCGTACTTCCCCCCCGACGCACACGACATTCGTTTACTGTTATTTATCTTGAGTGATCTTAACGTAAAAGTTCTATATTGTAATGGGATATGGATAAATAGGTCAGTGTGTTAAGCACAAAAGTAAACAAACAATAAAAGTTACATAAAGCTGACTAAGCATCCATAGGAAGCAGACAACAACAACCCCAAGCGGCAAGTGTTGGAAGTACTGAAAATACGCCCACAAATAGTGATATAAAAAGGCCAGTCAATCACCTTTGAAGTTATCACTTCTTCGCTCCGAAAAGTGGTCACCTCTACCTGGCTTGGACTGGAATCAGGACTCTCACCTTACCCCCAGCTTAGGTTGGTATACCTTTACCTGCTAACTCGGACTGGAGTTAGTATCCTTTCTATTAACGATCTCCTTTCCTAAACCTAAGTTAAATATCATTGGAAGAGGTGATCCACTAGATTATTCACTGCAGAGCCCATGTTCGGGACGCTCGTATTGTTAACTGTATAATACATTGTATAATAATAATAAATCACAGCCATATTCAATCCACTAGTGGATGAGGCCTCTCCCCGAAGGGAGGAGTTGGTCTACTGCTCCCACGCTGACCAGACGGGTTGGGAGAAGAGAGCCGAAGCTCTCACTGTGATCGCCACTGTCTTTTACTCACAGCAGTTCCCTTATTTTCATTACGATGCTGGGTCAACACCGAAATTTTTGAGCCCCCACCGGGAATCGAACCCGGGACCGCTCGCACTGAAGTCGAGCGCGCTACCGACTAGGCTACGCCGGATAATATAGAGTATATTGGAACTTTATAATAAACTGGTGTCGGTAAAACGTATATAAGCATTTGCTCTATTTATTCACTAAGTAACCATCCTATTAAACGATCTTCGGTCATAAGGACTCTACCATAAATATTATATCGTATATTGTAAAGACAGTGCTACCACGTCGTATACGATCCTGTTGTTACGTTACATAGTAATTGCGACAGAATAATAGCAACCATTACGCAAAAGAACATTACGATATTTAACATTGGAACGAAAATTAATTTCCTACCTCCTTTCTTCATATACACATATTTAATTATCTAATATAACGGCAATTTCATTTGAAAAACTTGACGGGGGAAGAGGGAGTAAAAAGTAACAGCGACTGGAACGTTGCCGCTTGGCTGTGGTAACCCGAAATGAGGTAACGGCTGCAGCGAGATCAGTTTCGTTTTTTCATTTAGCAGTCAAACCGGCATCGCTGTTGCCATAAGGGCAACAGTATACTCTTTAAGTCTGGACGGATAATAACAACAGATGACTTAATGATTTATAGTTCTTTTGATTTTTAATTTTATTTATGGCTGTTAGATATCTGAGGATCACGCCGGGATAGGGAAGAGATTTAGGAAGGTGTCGGCCAGGGCCTATGTTTGAAGGTGCCATCCCACCATTTGTCTGATGTAACTGAGGAAAAATCTCAAAATGGTTGTCCGCTGGTATCGAGCCCACGAGTTCCCGAATGCTACGCCAACCCTCTACCACTGAGCTACGGCGGCTCGCTTTAGGATTCTTTTATTATTATATATCATTTTGTGTTTCGATTTCTCCTGAAGAATGAGATGCAGCCTGATATCAGTCAGTGTTTTCCATGATTAAAATAAACCGTGACGGCAAAATAATATTAATAGAAAAAAAAAAGACGATGAAGAAAAAAACTGCCACATCATATGTTATACACTAAAACCTCTTTTATCCGGACTGGATGGGACTGGACACGCGATCGACGATTTTTCATGTTATAAGCGCCAGGAAATACAGTAACAAAAATATTTATTTTACAAAAAAATATATACAAGTTTATATAT